>JACEII010000031.1:11344004-11369263 GCA_014332785.1 Antheraea mylitta | reverse complement strand
GAACATAAATATATTTAAGTACATATATCAATGTGCCGCATGGTTGAGAATATAAATATATTTAAGTACATATATCAATGTACCACATAGTTGAGAACATAAATATATTTAAGTACACATATATCAATGTGCCGCATGGTTGACAACAAAAATATATTTAAGTACATATATCAATGTGCCACACGGTTGAGAGATGTATGAAATAATCTATATGGTATACATAATATTCTTAGATATTTACGTATTTAATGTACCTATGGCATATGACCAGTATAACTATTAACGTAATTGCTATGCTAGCTAAACTATCAAGCTGTCTAATCTATGGGTCAACGGCAAACGTGCAAGAAAATGTCGAACGTCTGCATCGAGAGACCGGTTGGCGCTACCGACCGGTCCTTGCTGTGGGAAATTTCCACGCTTTCCTCACAGACTTCAAGGGAGGAATTAAGGTTGCATTCCGGTTACACACAAGCCCATTAATAGCGCAGACGTTCGAACGTGTAAATATCGTTCCTTGTTGGAAAATAATAAAACAATTAACCATTGTTTTGATTATACATTCATTTCTCCTCAGGTAAAAGTAGTAGTTTTACTAAATAAATTTGAAAAAATATCACTATTGTAGAATTTCGTCCTTTTGTATGTGCTATTTATTAATCATCATCATCATTACCCTTATCCCACCTAAGTAGGGTCGGCACAACATGTATTCTTTTTACACTCCTCGTATATCCATCCAGCATCATACTCAACACTTTTCTAGTTATATGGTTTTCATCTCTTCTCATGACATGCCTATACCATGCTAACCTATTATTCCTTTTTTTTTACGTGGGGAAATCCCTTTTGGATACCCACCCTCCCGGGGGAGAGGATGAGTTATGTCCGGCTTGCACGGACTAAACCCCACGGTGTACCGACAGGTCATAGTGTTGGGGCGGCAAGGGATCGTGCTAAGCTATACTCCTTAGATAGCCGCCCCAACGGTTTGCCCGGCGGAATGTGGCCGCCTGGCTCCTACCTATAAAGAAGCAGCTGAGTACACACCAGCTGCCTCACCTCGTCCGCCGGACCTGTGCAATGAGGGGATGGCCCCCCGATTACATCTCTTTAGGTCCGGTTACGGTGGCAGAAGGAGTTTGGCAAAACGCCGCCTTCTCCTGCCGGTTCTCCGTTGGCGAAGACGGCTACTGAGGGAGACCGCCTCGCGGGCCCTCTCCGCCACCTCCTTTTGCGAGATGACTTCCTCGCAAAAGGAGGCCACTACTCGCCACGCCTGCTCGCTGCCGAGCATGGACGAAACCACGCTCGGCAGCGATAAATTCTCCCCCACCACCGCCGTCAGAGTGCAGCGCTCCACCTCCCACGCAACACAAGAGAGAGTGTGCTGCGCGGTATCCTTCTCAGCGCCGCACTCATGGCAGGCGGTGGTCGGCTCCCTATGAGCGATCCGGTGCAGGTACTACCCGAAACAGCCGTGTTCAGTGAGTGCCTGCATCATCCTGAACGTCAGGAGGCCCCACTCCCTTCCAAGCCACTCTCACAGGACCGGGCGGACGGCGTCGACGGTGTACGTTCCATAGCGCGCGTCCGCCAGGTCCTGCATCCACCTCTGAACTGCCCCCTCCCGCAACTCCCTTCTCTTACACTCTATCTCCCTGGGATCCGGAGGCTCCCCATTACGCTTCCTCGCCGCCGTGAATTCGTACACGGCGGCGAGAACTCTTGCCTCCAGCTCCCAGGGAAGGGAACCGGCCAGCAGAAATTCCGTCGCCGAGGACACCGTCCGGTATGCCCGGATCGACTTCAGTGCCACCATGCGCTGCGCACTGCGCAGCACGCGCTCATTGGCGGCACTGAGGGTGTCCGCCCAGACCGGTGCCCCGTAGGCGGCCATCGCCCGCACAACTCCCATAAAGAGCCGTCGGCACCCGGCACCCGGCCCCCCAATATTGGGGAGCAATCGGCAGAGTGCCGACGCCGCCCCCGCAATCCGCGTTCCAAGTCCCACAAAGTGGGGTTCGAACCACCAGCGCCCGTCCAGGGTGAGGCCCAAGTACTTCATGTGTGCCCCCACCCTGATCCGGGCGTCCTCCAACATTATGTGGGCCCCAGGTGGTGGTTCCCGCCGAGGCCCATGAAAAAGTATGGCCTCGGTCTTCTCGAGGGCCACCCTGAGGCCCAACCTCCTTATGCGCCTGACCACGACGGTTGTGGCCATCGTGGCCAGACGCTCCACCTCCTTCCATACAGAACTAAATGATAATTATTATCATTTTTAGCAGATGTATAGAGACGGGTGTAATTTCCAGACATCATCATTCACATATCGATCTTCCTTTTTAACATCATCGGCAGTTCAGTAGTATGCTTTAAGACTTTGCTTAAATATATTAGCCAAATATGGTGCAATATTGAGAATTACATTCCTCATATGTATATGTCTGTTGAATTTCAAGTTAAATTGTTTAAAAGCCCCTATTATTTCACCTGTAGTAATAGATGTGAAATTAAACTATGAAGTTGTAGATGCACTCGATTTAAAAAAAATGATACAGCTCCGAGACTATTTTTTGTTACATGTGAAGTAAGAAAAAACATTTTCATCATCTGGCAACAGAATCGGTTATGTTTAATTAAATAAATGATAATATTAATATTCCTAAATATGTTAATAATTTATAACGTAACTTTATTATGCAAAATAGTAATTGCAAATTATTTCATATTTGTATGAAACAGGCCGAAGCCTTGTACACACTTGGTAATGGTTCATAAATTACCTACAAGATACTTCTGCTATTGTAATTAATAAGGTAAGTTAACCCTTAATTCTAAACTACATACCTACGCTACCTACTACCTACATACATACTCTAATACTTGTAACGAAAAAAATCTATGTAACGTATCTCATTTTTAATATATAAATTATGCACCTATCATTCGACTCTTATTATATCGTGTGGTGTTGATAATTATTGTTGATGGACTTGGAAGTTAATAGTTATTATGTTACGTTTTGTCCGTCAAGAATATTGCATATTCAATGCAAATGAACAAATAAATTACAATATTTCATTTATATGATGAGGTAATAGTACAAACAGTACATAGAGATGATAGTATAAACACGGAACAAGATAAGCAATGATAATAGAAGCGTTTTACCTTACAATAAAACGCATATTAATTTACCTTATTCGAAGCTTATTTATGAGATAGGCACTTCCGTTTCCGGCCAGCATGCCCACTTTTGACAGTAAATATCACTAACTTCCCGTCAAATACCTTACGGGTCTCGCCCCACCATGGCAGAGAGGCGTATTTAGAGCGACGCCATCTTTTAACTTCATTGAGTCGAATGATAATACCAGGCAGAATTTAAAATATCAAGCTTCGAATAAGGTAAGTAAATTAATATGCGTTTTATTGTAAGGTTAAACGAAGCGTTTTACCTTACAATAAAACGCATATTAATTTACTTACCTTATTCGAAGCTTATTTATGAGACTTGTCTGTTATCGCCTGGTGGTTGTAGAGACACCGACGCCAATGGGATCTAGATAAGCCACATAGATTCCTAATGGGAATCTAATTACACAAGCATTAAAGTTAATCAGCACGTTAATCCGAGATGATTTAGTTACAGAGGTATTATCAATTCTGAATAAGGCTTATATATTCAAGAAGGCAATTCCCTCTGAAAGATACCTGTGAACTAGCCTGTGATCTAGAACGTTTACCGTATTTCAGCATATAATCATACCAAAACAAAAAAAAAATACTATGCCTTAAAAGAAACTACGGTATAGTTTCTTAATTGTGTTTAATCAGTCTTAGTTACGGAAGGATTCGGTATTCACCGCGGTCCATTTTAAAATACGATATGAGAACCAATTTGGTTCACTATCACTATTATAAAAAAATCCCTAAAATAAGACCAGTTGCGTGCATATAAATAGATCTGATAGAAATTAAGCTACTACTCGAGTTTTAATACTGGCAATGTGCTCTGTACACTGAATCTGTATACTAAGATATTTAAAATAAGTTTTACACATTCATATTTGAAAAAGTTTTACAGTTTAAGAGCTGTCAATTATTTCTAGTAGTACAAAACTAAAACATTAACCGTCTCAAAACACCCTAAGTGATATCCAAGACAACTGCTGTATGTAAAAATTACTGGGTTTGGTTAAAATAACCAAAAGATTTATACTAGCATCAAAAATATGTATAGATAGTACAAATTTATGGCTTGGAAGAATTTTGGCAAAGTAAGCGCAAAAACCAGTTTTCAACCAAATTTTCCAGTAGCCTTTATTTGAGCAAATAATGTTGATAAAGCCCTTCTACAAGCACTTTTTATATAATAGCCGTGATCCAGCACCAATACCTGTCAGAATAACCCTACGCAGGTTATTTACATAATCGACGTGATCCAGTACCAATACCCGTCGGAATAACCCTATGCGGGATATTTATATTATAGCCGTGATCCAGCACCAATAACCGTCGTAGTAACCCTACGCAGGTTATTTATATAATAGGCGTGATCCAGCACCAATAATCGTCGGAAAAACCTTACGCAGGTTATTAATATAATCGACGTGATCCAACACCGATACTCAACCTGCTCGTGGATCATTTATAATTGGAGTACTCCTGTGCGAAGACACTGAATAAGCCTGCCAACTCAATTTGACGTGTTCCTGCGTAGAGACACTACGTGCTCGCTCGAGGAGGATGCGCCATTTGAAGACGCCAAACTTCTATCTGCGAGCCTGAGGGGTGAGGCTATGAAGATAGGCCAGAGGCATTGAGATTCTACTAGGCATTGAGATTCTACGAGCTTGCATAGTGCTCACGAGCTTCTTTGTCTGATGACAGTTGGTAGAATCTTGCATACTTGACCATTACTATTGCTTTTATCAATCTGCCAGCAATACTCCCATTCTCAAAATCCATTACCAGCGATTACGAGCTAGTATCGCCACAAGTAGCCGAAGAAGTACTGCTAAAATAAGCGTATATTAATTGATTTTTAAAATAAACTGTCGTGGGCCTTAGATCTTTAAATAGAAATTGATTAAAAACATTTAAGGGTAAAATAAGATAATATAATGCAGCACGTAATGCTTACCACTGCTGCTTGCAATTTGTAGAGGGATGTATAACTATATACTTCGATATATCATGTATTGGATATATATATATATCGATATATACTGCGGCGTATATATTTACCCCCTTTTTTATTTAGGAGAAGGTCGATTTTCATTACCACTCGAGGTAACTACACTACATTAAGTACAGTCAATGAAATTTGTAATGAAATTTGCATGAACACCATGAATTTCCACATTCCAAAAATATATAATGTGAGATGTATGCATATACACACAATATATATAAACAACCGGTATAGCAAAATATACTCAAATCTACCTCCCTAGATTTAGGCAATAAAAACGATAATAATGATATTTTATAAAAGAGCACTTCATAAAATGACCGGAAATTAAAAATAAATTCTAACGGGGTAACCCGTTAGCATAAAAACTGCTATTAACACTAAATAAAATAGTCCGTTTTTAAAACAGACGTAGCTTGTACTCACGTGATTGTTTTTCAACGAAAGGTATCGTTATATTGTTCCTCAGTAAAAGCAATAGGTTAATATGTAAGTAGCTACTTACGCGGCACGTACAATACTTTTTACCAATCCTTTTCAGGAACATATTAACACTCTTTCATATACTTGAAAAGTAGAAATACAATATTTACTGGAAATATTAATCACATTATTATTTTCTTTATGTACACATAAAAGTAAAAAATAAAATATTTTCTGCAAATATTTTTCACTTTTGTGCAAGTATTTCACATGCCCGTCTGTTCTCGGCGGGGAACAAGATGCCAATGAGTTAAAAGATGGCGTCGCTCTAAATACGCCTCTCTGCCATGGTGGGGCGAGACCCGTAAGGTATTTGACTGGAAGTTAGTGATATTTACTGTCAAAAGTGGGCATGCTGACAGGAAACGGATGTGTCTATCTCACAAATAAGCTTTGAATAAGGTTAAGTCAAAGTAATAAATGTATATGTAGCGAAAGTCAAAAATCTTTGTTGTGTCTAAATATGCTTCGGCCGGTATTCGGTGTCGGTAGAGTTTATATAGACATAAAATACTATTTTTATCTATATTATAATAAAACTATAACTAGGTCAAAAATGTAAATTAAATATTATTTTAAAATTATAATCGGGGTAGACTTTGTTATCGATATAGAAGCCAAAAATAATCTTGTTACAATTTTTGTCTGGCTGTTCCTGTGAACAGATATCACTCTGAAAGTACTGAACCAATTTTGACGAAATTTGACACAGTGATAATAACTAATATTACGAGATTACATCTAGGATACTTTTTGTCCCAAAAAACGCAAGGGGTTCTCCAGGATAACGGACGAAAGACAAAAATTGGTAGTTAATGAAATTCTTGACGGATTTTGCTAAATTTTATTTGTGCTATACGAGTATGTAATACAGCGATAAGCTAAACGTTTCATTTATATTTCATATTTTTATCTTTTTGTGTTTAGGGAATCCCTAGTACCACTTATTCGAATTTGGATTTTTTTTTCAATGTAAAAAAGATATTATTCCTCAGTGTTATAGATAATGTTTATTTTGGTAGATATATAGTATCAATAGTTATAATCACAAGGAATATAACAGAAATCGGCAAAAAATCGCCAATACTGGGAAGACATTTATCGGCAATACATATATGTTAGTTTTTATTTTAATTGGACCCTGTAGGTGAGACTGTGAACGGGCTTTCGGCTTATTTTAAAAGATCTCTCACATACCAACTGGGTATATGTTTGAATGAGTCCCTGTATAGTTCGGATGTACAATTGTAAACGAAAGATATCGCTGCAATCGGGATAAACATTTATTAAGATTTTTGGCGTTTAAAAATATAATTGAAACAGGTTATAACCGATTTGGTGCAGACGAAGTTGCACGGGTCAGCTAGTTGAAAATATAGTTAATATATAAAAGCTGAGCTAGCTAAAAATAGATAAAACAAAGTGTAAAATAGATTTGATTTTTTTTGTCTTCTTTTTTTCGAAATAACTACGCTATTGACCCAGCAAGGTCTTAACAGCTTCACCGGACTACAATTTTTTATTTTTTTTTGTCTTCATCACTGTTCAATCATATAATAAGAAAAAATTCGCGCTTCTTTCTATTTATCCATGCAATAATGCTGAACTGCCGTAATGCAGAATACCGAATTAGAGTTCAAAGCCTGCTATTGGTTATTGCACAAACATTAGTATTTATAGAGGCAGGCAATGAGTATTATGTTTATATTTCTTTAGCCAAATAGATACGTATGTGGAAAGAAGTTCGGCGGAAATACCGACCGATTTTTTATGATTGTTTTATTTAACAGTTCGTAGTATAATTTACAACTCCTGAATAGAAGTTGTATTTAATATGCTTTAGGAAAATTATGAAACTGGACATTATGATCAATTTACCATAACTAAGTATGAATTCAGTGAAATTGGGAGATGAAGATTAGGGATGGTTGATATTAGAATAACATCGATGTCAACATCGGTTTAAAAGTATCGATGTACGATAAACATCGATGTTTTTGATAACAAATAAAACTGTCTGTAAAAAAACTAATTGTATCTGGTGTTTTCCATATTGTCAGTTCCGTTGCTGGTAGAGAAGTTGGCCAACTTTGAAAACAAGCCTTTCTATAGTTGTCCCCTTTTCCTTTTTCCCTTAGGAAATGCAAAGAAATAACTACTCGTACGGCTTACTTCGATAACGTTGATTAGTATCATCTAGTGTAAAATAGTTAAGTTTGATAGCTATCTAGTCCCTAGCTAGTACATGCAACGTTAGATGACCTTAAGTAATATATTGACATTTGGATATTTTATTCTCATTACGTCGATGAGTCGATGTTATTGAAATCAAAACATCGATGTTATCGAAATCAAAACATCGATATGTCGATATTATCGAAATCTAACCGTCGATGTTTTTCAGCTAAACTTCGATGTTTCTTCAATATCGATGGATATCGAAGATCTCTAATGAAGATATATCAATGACATCGATAGAACGTTATAGTAGCAATTTGTAAAGAGCACTTTAGCTATGTATGAAATATATTGCCTGATCCTGAAACGCAAACGCTTTGGATGTCCTTATTGAGAGAAACATTTTAAATTAAGATACTAATGACATCAAATAGTCTAAAGGTAAAGTGCTCTGGCAAGGTCGTACTCACATCTAGACAGTCATTGTGCTATATTACCTAACGTGTAGATAAGTGAGACATGAATTATGTTACAAAATGATTTAATACAACGTGAAGGAAATGACTCCAGGAAAATATTAAGCTAGTTAAAATTATTATTAGAGTTAGTATATTATCATACTAGTATGACTGTTTTAGAGTAAGAAGTTGTAATAATGGAAACTAAAATTAAGAATACTAATAATGTAGTTAATTCAGACACTTGTATGAGCAGGGAAGTGTTTAAGATTTAGCATAATTCAAGTTAATATACAAAAGAAATACAGAAAGTTACAATTTATGTGCAACAAGTGTCACAAAGGTGTAAAATGAATACAAATAAACATATTTATATTTATTTAGATTCATACACAATATAAAACATGTACAAGTCAACACATGTGGAAAACAATCGCCTTCGCTAGAGATTGTCATTGTAAAAATTACTTAATTGTAATATGTATTTCTATATATATATGTATATATGTATTTCTATATATATTCTTATATATATATAAATATATGTAAATTTCTTCTGTACATGTGTATGACACTGAACTCGTCCTAAACGGCTGGACCAGTTTTGATGAATTTTTGTGTGCATGTTCCAGTGCATCCTCGAATGGTTTAGATACACAACTGGAACTGGTAGGTGGCGCTACGGTTGGGTTTTAGATTTTTTTTTATTATCAGGCTGGAGGACAACGTCTACCGGGCCCGCTAGTAATCATATATTTTGAAATGCACCACTATATGTAATTTCAAAAATAGAAATACATATTACAATTAAGTAATTTTTACAATGATTTCTTTATAGAAAGAGGCAATACAATCCTTGTCAAAACAATCTCAATAACCTACAAACTTAAAAAAATATATGGACGAACTTTGAAAGATGGACAAGTATTAGTGCCAGAATCTGCGACTTTATACGAAATGTATGGTAAAAAGTCGTTTTTAAGAAACTAAATACAAGGCGGTGTTTAACAAGTGCCCAATAACTTGTACTTTATTATTTCTCTCTCTCTCTCTCTTAGACTGTATACAAAATTAGTATTGGAGAAACGTACTTAACTACACAGGTTCAATCCATACTATAATACACTCAACATATAATTGACCGCTTTCATAATGTTTATGGGTTAGACATCTATGAAGGTAAGTTACATTTCAGTGTCTCGTTTGTCCAGGATAATTTTTGAAACGGTTGACTGATTTACATAAGATTTTTACTGGAATGTTCGAATTTTGCACTGTGCAAACAATACATGACGTTATGATTTTCCATAGGAGCTAAGCAGAAATTATATTTTTTTACCAAATTAATATAAAATAAGTAGAGGATAATTAGAAATGACTTCAAGATAATAAGAAAACAAATAAAACTGGTCGAATTATAAAATATAAAGAATGATCAAAGATGGTTTACAATGAGAATAACATGCTGGTATAATATATAGCTCAGTAATTTCACCACCATATCAATCAATAAAACAATGACATGGTCTTAACCAAAATTTTAAGTTTTAAAATATTGTTAATATAACTAAGCATACGATTAGTTATTACTAATCTGAACTGAAAAAATATATATCTATCGGGGGAGCCACTATTAACCAGTCATACCGCACTATTGACTATAACGGATATATTACTATTGACCTTAAACGTTATTGGTTGAAGTTATCGGCTATCCATTATTTATCTCGATGTGAAACGCCATTAGTTGGAGGTATCAGCTGATTATGAATCTTGATACCTTAAAAGGCGACCCACAACTAGATGCTGGGCATACACGCTCAGACAGTTGGACTAGTTACATCTTGGTATAATTCGTCGTCAGTATAGTCAGTATTGTGTTTCTGTATCATTTAATGTGTTATTTGATTGTTGTGGTGGATAGATCGATTAAATCACAACCATGACGGCACTATGGATGACGTTATACTTCTCCATGGACGCCATTTTATCGCTGCCCCGACATATCTCATAATATAAGGAATTTGGAGTTTTATAATGAAACTATTTATAGCAACCAACGAGTAATGTCACTAGTAAATCCCGGGACGGATTTGGTGTAATTTCGAGTGTGTTATATAATTTTGGTTTACCGTCCATTAATTGTTATATTAATAGAATCGACATGTGTTTTTGCTGCATCATATATTCGTTGATTAAAATACAAAATGATCTAATCACCGCTCCAAACTATGATATATTAACCGATATTGTTACTTTTTATATTGCACTATGATATGAGATTAATATACCTTATTAAACATATGTCTGTGAACATAGCCTTAAAATATATACTATGAAATAAATAATTAACTAAATAGGTTAGGTAATACAACAACGCGATTGAAACATAAACAGCGCGTCACTGTTGAAACAGGTGAGCATACCATGACGTTAAAATCACAAAGACTTATAAATTATTCAATTAGTTCACAATATCTATTACCTAAAATTATTTAGTAGTGAGTCATTGATAAAGTTTATTAATTGTCAAGAGGGTCTTCTCAAGAAAAAGTATTTACAAAGTATTGTTGTATTTACCGTTACATTAGAAGAGCCTGTTATAACGAACGATCAGTATTCCAAAACAATATTGTATGATATATTGTAAGAGCTTTTATACCAGTAATCTCTGGGTTTTTTATACTCTACTGGCGTATAATGAGTTAGGTATATATGATACAACAAGTCACTATGGAATTGTTAGAACTGCATCGCTATTCTAGTGCATTGGGCATCATTACATATTGTTAAACAAAGTCCTCAGCCATGTCTGTCTGTCTCTCTGTCTATTTGTTCGCGATAAGCTCAAAAACTACTGAACGGATTTTCATACGATTTTCACCAACAGATAAAGTGATTCACGAGGAATATTTGTTTTTTTTTTTGTCAAGGGCAGGACAACGTCAGCTGGGCGTGCTAGTTATTATTATAAAACAGGTTTCACCCATCAGTAAAAGTAATAAATAATGTTTAATGGTAAAGTATAATTAATAGTGAATAAACGTATGATCTAATCGTGAAAACTTGGTTATTACGAAAACTTTCTTGTCTTGCTCCGAGCTAATGGTAAAATTCCACTTTCATAAATATATTATTGGAATGTAAGAAGTATATATCATTTAATTGCAATGTTTAATAATGTATCCTCATAGTAATTACATAACATTTATAAACAATTAAATATACAAGCAAAAATATATATATAGGAGTAAAATAAGATCCTCCTATATATATGTTTCACAGATTGTTTTCCAATCACTGTGTGACCACAATAATATCAATGGTATATATACGTACGAGTACTGTATATATTTATTTACTATTAAAAATTATTTTAATTAATAATTTATTTTATTTTCTAAAGGTACTTTCTTCAGTTAATCCTTCATTTTCAGGTTTACTTGGTTAACTTATAATAACTTTAGTATGGCAGTCATGGCCATGTTTTAAAAACTTAATTCAAAATGGGACCAAATAGTCAAGTACAAATGATTTCTACATTGTGCAACATAAACTCACAGGAGAAAGGGCAATTAAAGAACTCTTTTTATGCATCGTATAAAATGTATCACAAGTTAATACAAACTTGATCACCCTATAATCGCGAAAGAGTTAATGGTCCAAAGCCTTTTCATAAAAAATTCAGTAGTAATAATACGCTAGTGTTGGTCGTAAACGTTAATCAGTACCGAGTACTTTCATAACACTTTATAACGAGAATACAACTAGAAAACTGAAGGATATAGCGAATGGAATTTGAAGGCAAGTACTTCAAATAAATTACTAGCCGGTTTAAACAAGACCTAGATTACAAAACCGAACATAATGACAATGAGTAAAACATTTATTTTAGTCTATTTTCATAATCATAATGTATTACAGAATTTTAAGATATTCAAAAATATATTGAACGTTGTATTGTTGTTGAATTTCTACATGTATTTACATATATTTTAAATTACTTTGAGTTTAACATTGAAATGCTGATGGCAAGAATACTTATAAATACTAAAAGACCGAGTTAACCAGTATAGTTTTGCATCCTGCCAAGAACTTATAAATGAAGTGGGAGATCATAAACCATAAATTATAGTAGCAAGATATATTTATTGCTCACTTGGCTTGTTAGCGTTAATTACTTAGTAGTTAAAAAACTTATTACTAAGTACCTAGATATGTACTGACAGATGAATTAAAATTCCAAAAAGTTCAAGCCTTAGCGTTTTATTTTATTCAGGTACATATGTTTATGGTGAAACACTTGTCCCGCAAATAATAAGAAAATGTTCTAAAGTATATCACATATAGTTTTTCTTCCATTCTTTTCCTTTTTTATATATATTTACTCCTACACAAGTGGAATTCTAGCATCATCATATACATAAAATTAATATGTGTGTTGCTTATACGGGCTTTTGTCTGATATGTTTAAGCTGACTTTGATAAGGCTTTTACTGTCAAGTAGGCGAATTGTTATAGTATTATATCGATTTACTAGGCATTTACAAGTAACATAAACACTACACTGTAACCAAATTCACTTACAATTTATAAAACAATTACTAAAGTTGAGTAGTGATGACAATAGTACAATTTAGAATATGTCAGTTCAAAAAAATCCAAGTAAAACTCATAAATATAAATAATTTTCATGAGACCGAAGTTGAGAGCAACGGCTTGTATATAAAAGAGTCTATGTTACGTGGAAAATATTTAGCTCCTGAAGCGAATCGTACTCTAATTCCAATACTTAGGCAAGGAATTGCTGCTCGTATTAAAAATGTATGTGTCATAATTTATCATTCAAAATATATTAGGATATTCTATCGCGAGTTAGGTTAAAATGAATCGGCTATAGCAGGAATCGAATTTATGACCTCCCTCATTTAAGCGAGAAACCTTGACAGTGAATGATAGCACGACAGAGAAGGTTATATTTGAACTGTGAGTTAAAATTATTCTAGGAATACCAAGATAATTATTTATTTGGCTTATTGTCAACACTTATGAGCTACGGTCAGGCGGGAAAACTACGTCACAATGTCCCCGTGACACTGCGGGCGCCGGCTATGAATTATGTACTATTATTAAATAAATATTAGTTTATTCAATTATTTATTCTGACTTTCTTTTTTTTTCAATTTCAAATAGTTCATTTTGGTTCAAAAAAGTATTACAGCCATTTCTTTTATATATATATAAAAGCCGTATAAACTTGTACGTTAACTTGTCAAATTTGTCAACATAATGGGAATTATATATTACTACTAGCTCACGTTGTCCCGCCTTGATTATAATAAAATCTTTGACATATTATATATTAATACCTTCCTCATGAATCTCTTTATCTGGTGAAAACGGCATGAAAATCTGTTCAGTAGTTTTTGAGTTTATCGCGGACAGACAGACAGACGTGGTAGGGGGACTTTGTTTTATTTTATGCAATGATTTGAACAGCAAAAGTAACTTTGTCTATCACTTCCACAATTAAAGCGCTGAAGCGATCTTAATGGAATTTGGCTGAGAGCATAGTCTGGAACTTGGAGAAGGACATATCTCAAATTTACTAAATTTTATGCAGACGACGTTACAAGGAAAATATAGTGCACAATAGAATAGGTTTTTAAGGTAGTAGTTGGAGAAACCACAAGTCTCGTAGTCCGGTGAAGCTGTTAAGACCTTGCTAGGTCAATAGCGTAGTCAGTTCGAGAAAAAAAAACCACAAGTCAAAACTGACATACTTCTGGTCATTTGTTAATTCAGTATGGTCATAGAAAGTTCATATCCTTAAATTAAAAACAAATAAAATACACGATCATTAATGTACAAAGTATCTGATTGAATATGTTGCTAATTTAATCGCTTCGTCAATGTGTTCACGTTTCTTTAAGTGAACATGCGCTCGTGGCACGCGGCCACACAAACCAAGATCAAGGTCAGGAGCGAACACCGCCGGTTAAATAAAGTAAGTTATTATAGATATTCTTGTTTATGCTTTCTAATACGCTTTATTAGTTTTAATTAATGAAATAAGAAAATCTATTAATACAATGTGTATACTAATGAAATAATAGAAATATAAAAAAAGGGACGTAGTCGGGTGAAGCTGTTAAGGCCTTGCTAGGCCAATACCGAATTCAGGTCGAAAAATAACAAAAAGACAGGAAATTCAAAGGAAATAGCTAGTCCAGAAGTACTTTACAATTCTCATTACGATTCTGAGTATTCATAATGATAATACATTCTTTTAATTGTATTTAACAGTTAGCTTTTGTATCTATTGCGTAAAAACACTATTAAAACGTAAATGGGAACGTAATTATAATAAAGTCAAAAAACCGTAGTGTCATTTAACCTAAAATTCAAACGAAATCTACAGGTTTTGACAAAGAAATGAAAAATGTACAAACAAAAACTGTTTATATCTAGCAAATATAAATTTTACATGAGGTATTGTTGTTGCAAAAATACTAAATGTAGGTGTGTATTCAACAAATACTAAATTCAAAGTTATTCAAGTGTTTTGTTACTAAATGAAAAAGTTACAAGAAGCCGCCTGTTGCCAAAATTTGTAAATATAATGATGAATATTGCAGGTTTGTTTAACCCAAAGTCAACAAAATGTGTAATTAGTTCGACTTAATCCCTCGTAAAGAAATTTTTGTATATATATATCTACTTTAAATAAAATGATAGAGCTTTGTCGTTGTGTGTGCATGACGCGCAAAGTGCTGGATAGATTTATATATTTTTTCTTAGGTATTTGTCTTTGAAGCTTGATCTTTATCTCGAAAATGAATATGACTCATTCATTCATTATTGTAAAAAATTGAAGAAACTATTAATTTTGTTAATGAAATTGTCTAACAAAGCTTAGTTTTGCTTTCAATTTCTTATGTTTTTTCTTCTGTACATAAGATACATTTTTATATAAACAAAACAGAAAAAGTGGGGTGTATCAAATAGTATTATATATAAAACTGCTTTCCTATTGTGCTTATTAATTAGAAGCTGTTTGTTTTTTTGAGCTTCTGATCAGGGTCATCATGGTCAGGGTTTCCTTACGTAATGTTAAATTTATACAGTTAGTAAATAGGTAGAGATCATTATTAAGTATTCATGACAAGGTAAAAATTTTATTTATTTTAGACATTAAAATGGACTAACAACAGTATAATTATACTTCAGATTCGGTCTCGCCAGAACACTTAAGTCTTTCTAATGTTATTCGTCAGGTATTTGTATTTAGCATTAAATCAGGGAAAATTGGATTACCGTTAGTTCAACTTTCAAGTATTTAAACTGACAACTTAAGCCTTTTATAATTTTGTACAGATTGTATTATTGTGAAAAATATAGAATGTGATGTAGCATTCGCGAAGCAAAATTCGCAACGCTTAGTTAATTTCGCTATGCATTTAACTTTTGCTAAGAATTCACATGTGTTTTTAAAGTATTATTAAAATAAAACACCCGGAAGTTATGCTAAGAAAATTATGAGTGGTTCAAGTAAAAATTCTTGGTTAGGAATAGAGTTTTATCAAGAAAAACAAGAATCACGAGGCTTCTTATTACAAGAACGAGACACAAAACACCAGACATGAGCAAGCCTCATCAATAACAATGTGATAAGTTGGAACATTGGTAATACTCAAGTGTTGAAAGCGAAGCCATTCAGTGCGATTGGCATTCGACGACACTCTAACATTTCGATGAGAAATCTAAGGGCAAACAAACTCATCGACTAGTATTATTAGGAGAGAATGAAGTGAATGAATACGACGACCTTATCACTTAACATGTGTTGCACACACGACACTCCATGATATTTGTCGAACCTTTTCAGCGATGTCTGGCCACTGAGTCTATAAAATATTTACTGACGGAATATAAGGTAAACCCGTGATTAAAATAACGTTATTCTTGTGTAATATATACATTTATTTACTACAACTCCTAAGATATAAATTATTTGGAACTACCTATGCCCGCTACTACGCGTGGAAGTAAATGTAAAAAAACAGTGATTGATAAAATAAAATATTTGAAAAATAATGTTTATTGTTATCTATGGATTATCACAGTATATACTTTTATTGTAATTATATTCCCTTCTAAATTATAGTATATTGGATATGCATCTAAGTGTTCCTCTTTTTCCTTTTTATAGCTCGGGAGTATTTCGTTCGTAATCTCTTCTAATGTATGGCCTCGGTAATATGGTCTGGATGGGTCTCCATTGTGAGACCTCGGATTGTGGAGGCCTCCTCTTCTGAGAAAAAGATTGAGAACTCGAGGAATTGGTAAATTCTGCGTAGGAGGTCTGCTTTGGAGTACTCATCTGTTGCGTGGGTGGCGGTGGTACTGGCCGCCTCTGGTACCACTGGCCGTTCAATATTGTAGCGGTTGCACGTGACGCTTGTTTTCGCGCGAATGTCCTCGTGGGCGGCATCTGCGTCGGGAGCTTTGTCCTTTTCTGAGAAAAAGGTTGAGAATTGGAGAAATTCCCCATCGTTTTTTTTATTGAAGTCCAGGCAGAGTAGTCATCCTAAATGTCGATTTTTTAGCATTGTGTTCTTCCTAGTGTGCCGATCTGCATAACTGAGACGTCTGGCGTGAACGGAAGGCATCTGGTAAGTTCAAGCGCCGCTATATCCTTAGTGTAAGATTTCGTTTTCTTCCAATTTTCGTCTCTTGCATGCGCTAATAGAATGTCATCTAGCAGATCATATCTTCCGTTAGGGCCCCCGTTACTTAATAATTGAGTAAAAGTATCGCCCGTCTCGAGGCTGAACATGAGGAGCAAGTACTAAAGTTAGGAATCCGGTATGGATAGCTGATGTCATTGTGCAAGGATTGGCGAAATCCTTATCTGTAGGCAAGTACATGGTTGGTTGCCACATTGAAAAAGGTTCTGAACTCTGATACTCGACAAAACCAAAGTAGCCGAGGCGACGCTACTATGACCCATCGCAGATCGCAGTCACGTGGTGCGGACCGAAAGAGAATGTGTAATTTCTCGTTTAGTGTTAAATAGCTAGGTGCCTTCTAAAGCATCTAGCCTTAATGGAGATGCTTATGATTGGCTGATACCTCGAGATAATAGTATTTCAGAATTAATCAATTGTAGCTAGTTATTACTACGGGTCAATAGCAATCAATAGCACGAACGCAGGTCAATAGGAATCCCTGACATACACTTCATTACCGTACATTCATATAATTGCACAAACTTCTATGTTTGTACAATAAACATATTAGAAATTTAAAATAATACTTTGGGGCATAAAAATAGCTGACATGCATTCGGCATTGAAGTCATTTTGTAATGTATAATTACTGGCGAAGTTGTCCAGTTACTAATTAAAAAACTCCTGAATCAATCTGGCTGTAGTTTTTATGCTAATATATGAGTTAATAAATATACATATAAGTCATTGAGATTATTTTATTATTAATAACCATTTACAGGGTTTGCACATTTGGAAAACTTTAGCGATAATATTACAGTCTAAAATTGTGTAAAGAAAAACGAATCTTTCATTAGAAAACAGCCTTAGAATCGATAAACACACAATACAAAAAGTTTAAATAAGAAAAATTTTAATTATAATAGGTGAACCTGAAATTTAAGTATTATATACTTTGAACTCAATCCGAGTGAAATATAATCCGAACTATTTTATTCTCATGTGCTTTTAATCAAATTAATGAAATATAACACCAAAATGTGTTAAAGTACCATCAATAAATGTCGTTGAAACTGTGTATATATTCCTACGTAATTAATATAAACTGCGTTCAGGTTAATCAGCTCTATCTTCTTTATAAGGCACAAGTTCGGCCTTGCGTGGAATACTGTTCGCACCTCGTGGACGGTTCCACCAAATACCTACTGGATGTCTTGGACAGGTTGCAGAGACGGGCTGTCCGCATTGTTAATGATGCAGACATTACAGAGTTTATAGAGCCGCTTCAACTGCGCAGGGATACTGCCTCACTGGGCGTGTTCTACCGTCTGTATCATGGCGAATGTTCTGCAGAGTTGTTCAATCTAATCCCTTCCTCTCCTTTTCACAACCGAACCACGCGCGCTGGTCTACGGAGTCACAGTTTTACGGTAAACCCTATCTGAGCACGAACTAAAAAGTTCGCAAAATCTTATCTTTGCCGTACCGTGTAGCTGTGGAACAATCTCCCGGCTAGTGTGTTCCCTCCTTCCTATAATATGGGGTCCTTCAAGCGTAACTTGAAGAGGCATTTACGCAGGCCGGCATGACAGTGGTGACCGACGAAGGATGACGTATGTCTCGGCAGTCGCCGTTGTTTTTGGATTGCACTGTGCTTACCATCAGGCTTAGTGCAGTCACTTTGCCGACCTACAATTAAAAAAAGGTGTATCTATCGATTAGAGATCAAACAGGGCGAATAATTTTATGATCACAAATGTTTAAAGTAAACCACTGTTTCCTCTGATATTATTTTATTTTTAACATTCATTCATATTCCATACGTAAAAAAATCTGTAAATAACGTATAATATATTGGGAACGATTTGAACAAAAAATTAAATATGTATGAGCACTCTGGGTCTCCTTTAGGTGATCCCAATTGCGAAATTTTTATTGACTACTGTTAATACATTTGCTATAGACCCGTGTCTCATGAATATTTTCTTTATGTATTATGTAAGTTTTTGTGTAATTCACTAAATTAAATTAAAAATTTAGATTCTGTGCCACCACAACATTTTCGGCGTAGAGCAAAGACTGTCGGGCTTAATCTAAATACATTACTAGTATAATGTATTCGTTCATAAAATCAAGTAAATATTGTACTTTTAAAAGCTGTTTTCTGAAATAATTATTGTTACCGCGATAAGGTTGGGATCTCTGATTTGAAAAATTTACGTTACGAGTGTGTACGTATTCTCATATATTTATAATTATTTATCCATTGGAATAAAAAAAGTTATATATTCATTTTTAATACAGATATCAACAAGTAATTTCGCATCTATAGTTTGTAGTCTTTCCATTCAAATGTTATGAATTGCATTATAACAATATTACATCTGCAATCATCACTCACGATCGCCTTTTAAGAGCCTAGACCTATCTTTATGTATGAGCTTCGCATAATGAATTAGTAAACCCCCTCCTTGGTAATTTTTCTCGAACTGACTACGCTATTCACCTAGCAAGGTCTTAACAGCTTCACCGAACTACGTCACTACTTTGGATTTTATAAAATAAGATTATACTCTGTTAAAAATTACATTATTACTTTCGATAAACAAAGCTAAAGCTTTTTCACCTGAACGTCTCGGAAAAAGCCCATTTTATAATAAAATATTCTGAGACTACAACGGCTCAAACCAACCAACCAGCCGGCTTGGCCAATCGGCTGTTAACAATTTGAGTTTGTAACTGAGACAATCACACGTGGGCGCATGATGTATGTATACAGTGATCAAAGCTAAGAAAAATTTAAGTCGAGAGTTATAATAGTAAGATTTGGCGGATACGGCGAATTGGCGCGTCCATTTTTAACCTCGGCGCGATTGTAACAACTGAATCATAACCACTGCCTAATTGTACATTAGGTTATAAGGTAATAGAGACACTACTCTAAAGCATAATTTGAAGAACAAATATGTGTAAAAATGTTACTAACACTACTTATAATTAATTACCACTCTAAATTAAAAACCGAATTCTTATCTGAAACGCTATCTATGAATTATTGATTCTTTGCATTTGAGACTTCGGTTTTAAGATATGAAAATGTATTCCCATAGTAGGTAAATACATAAAATAAAGTATTTTTCAAACCATAAAAGTGTATATAGGTAACAAAATCAGAATACAAATTTTAAAAGTGTGTAATATTTTCATGTGTTATTTATGATTGCGCAGTGGCATCCTTGCGTAGGTCGAGAGTTGCCGGTTAGAACCACTGAGATCACGGTACGTCTACACATCGTTGATGCAAGGTTTTGTTTTAATTAACACATTTTACGTAAAACAATGAATTGTTCACTACGTTCAACTCACGAATAACTACACCACACTGTAATATAATAATTATTCCGTAAAATCAACTTTATTATAAAAAAAAATCAAATTTAAGCGTTTCGGTTAACATATTTATATTTGAATTATTTTCAATAAGAGACTAAGGTGTTCAATTAAATTATACTACATAATAAAATACTTTAATACTAGTATAAGTATTTATAAACAGCTATAGTTTTAAATATGTGGACCTCAGGAGAAGCAATAGTACAAATATTAATAATTCTAGTAACCTCAGTGAATCCTGTGATCTTCATAAAGAGCCTTGTTCAAAGTTATTAAAAATATATTATAGGTGTAATTAGTGTTTGTAAGTGTATGTATATTGATTCTACGTGCAAGTGTACTGTATAATATTAATTAAAGAATAGTGGAATATTGTACTAATTATGCACTATATGAGGATGTTATTTTATGTTTATTCCTAGTTTTTGCTTGAGTTTTTACTCGCGTGAATATAGATTTGACTTTACACTCAAAAAGCGTAGATTATTTCTGGATTAGATGTATTATCTATACCTCTGATAATGTGTATGCAAAATTTTACAATAATACAAACAAAGGATCTTATTTTTGTACTTATATTATTAGCTAGGATTTTAGGCCAAATTCCGACGCTTATTACAAACTAGCGGGCCCGGCAGACGTTGTCGCGCCCCGATGATAAAAAAATCCTAGAAATCTTATATACTAAAATCTACTTCATGAATTACTTTATCTATTGGTGAAAACCGAATGAAAATCCGTTCAGTAGTTTTTAAGTTTATCGCGAACAGACAGACTCGGTAGGGGATTTTGTTTTATACTATGTAATGATTATATGTGTTTATATACAAATTCTAATGAAAATGTATTGTTTATATTTTGGAAGCCGATAGTCTAGTCTCGTGCCATATTGCTGATCTGGTCGACCGTGACACTAAAAGAGAGTAAGTAAACAATTTTAAATTCACTACAACACCATGCCGAAATAATTTATTCGCAGTATATCAATGTCATTCACAAGAAATAGTTGAATAAATTTGCTCTTTATACTGATTTAGATTTATCTGCACTTCGTTTTGTACATGAGCTTATTACTTTTTTCATTTCAAAGCAATAAAAAAAACATGGTATTTAAAAAAAAATCATATCACAGATTATGTATATCATGTCAAAAATGACTAAAACCTGGTTTAAATATAAAATAGCGTTAAATCATTACATAGTACAAAACAAAGTCCTCTGCAGCGTCTGTCAGTCTGTTTGCGAAAAACTCAAAAAGTACTGAACGAATTTTCATGCGGTTTTCATCAGTAGACAGAGTGATTCATGATGAAGGTATAGGTATTTGTCAAGGTTTTTCTGATTATCAGGGTAGAACAACGTCCGCTGGGCCCGCTAGTATATTAATAAAATTCTACTATTGAACCGCACATGTTTTCAAATGAGATAACATCTGACAGAAGAAAGTAGAAGACAAAAACTATAGTCCCAAACATACTTAAGTGGAATAAGGGTAAGAAGATGGTTACGTTCTATATTTAAAATACAATTCTAGTTCAAAATGATAATCAGAGTAACAAAACAATTGCACTGTAAAACTGTTCATATTTTAAACTTTATCTTGCATATTGAATACAGTGAAAAACATTTGCAAACACTCAATAAAAAGTAATTTAACTGTAGTTCAACAAGAAAATCTAAAAACGTGTATCATAATTAAATTATTTGTTACTTTATTAGTAATAGGCAAGTATTTGCTGAATAAAACTATTAGTCTACATTAATATATATGTGTAGGCTTACTGCAGATTGGTGTTGAATCTCTTTCTATGTAACTCTACATTACAATTCTAAAACTAAAACAAAATACTTTTAAACAATTACAGCTTTACATCGTTTCCTTCCATATATAGTAAAGAAATACTTTTTTATACCCTCGTAGTATTCATATGGATAACCCATAGTATATAATATCCATATGTTATATGGAATTTCTGAATGAAGTTTTATAGATATAATTGAAGTTGCTAATCGAGTACACTAGACAAATACCACGGAATATTTCAGCCTTAGTGATTACATTGATTATACTTATAAGTTACAAAGTGATTATACTAGCTTTATTCATAAATTATTTTTCAATACTGGCAGGACTAATAAGCTGGATAGTTGTGTAGATAAATTGCGCTTTTTCAATTAAGAGGGTACAGACGAGAACTCGGTCGTTATTCTCATTAAAAGAACTAGTTAACTCCATTAACTTTAATGTTTTCATAAAGTCCAAAATAATTCCTACCGATTCAATTAAATAATGACTTACAAATTTATGACAATGATTTATAAAATATCATAATACTAAAATTATAGTAAGGTGCGTAAGTTTCTATTATTACTTGAAGAAGAAGTAAATACCGACGACCCGATAGCAATCAATCAGTAGGTACTTATATTCAGGCATTTTGCAAATAGTCGAAACCAAATAGACGTGGCGCCGAGAGCCACTGAAATAATAACGTGTTTACTATAAACATTGAAATTTGTTACATGTTCTGTTTTGTGTGTTTGTAAATGTATTTCCATAATAAACAGACTATAAAAAATCGTAGACAAAAAATTTAGTCAAAACTATTTTGGCATCAATCCAACGGAGTTACGTAGATAGCTGCAATTTTGAAGAAATGTACTTATAAAGTAAACGTGTTTGTGCAATTTTAAAACGGATATTCATGCGATTTTTGAAAGTGGATCCAAGTACTAAGCTTAATAGACTCATGGATATTAATTGTAAGCAATGTATACTGTAAAATTATTCTGCACATAATTCATATTATGATATATTATTAAATATTATTGACATTGCTGTAGTAATTTGAAGTGTGGAAACAATTTATTTTTATCTGACCGTGAATGCCGTCTAGCCATTCATTCGCTTGAAGCCGAAATGACGGAAATCTGAAAATATCTGCGATGTTTACTCGCTTAAACGCAACATTAAGACATACAATAAATTCGCTTCCATATTATTTATTTAATGTTGTAAGTAGAATTTCATATTATATACGTTATGTACTGATCTAATATACTTAGTTTCTGAATTTCTTACCTTTTTATTTTGACGAGCTGGGGTAAGTCCCACTTGGGATCCCATCTCGGCTAATATATTTTTTGGCATTTTGGCACTTTTCACAGAGAATAGAAAAAGTTCGAAATTCGCGCTTATAGCACTTTGTGGTCCAGGTGACGCGAGGTGCGCGGTATGCACACTTATGTTCGAATGAGCCGGCGCGCTCGTTTCCTCGCTATTATAAAGTACGTATACATGACGTCACCTCATGCGCCTGCGCTGCTAACCTGCACCCTACACCATGTCCTGACTAGATTTCCCGTTTTACTACGTCATATGACGTGGTCACAGACTTGTGGTTTACTTTACTGTACACGATCAATGCGGATTATTTCGTTCGAAAAGAGTTTATAAACACTTCCTATTAAATATTTGTGGTCACCCAGTCATAAATGAAATATTCTATTGAATATCGGAAATGGTTTCGTTTTCTTTAACAACAAATGTTCGAGCATTATAAACTACAGATTGCTGGAGCTGGCTTCGTCGTTCTTTCACATGGAAAATATTTAGTTTAATACATAAGTATGCAAATAATACTGAATTGTATAGTAAAAGATTTGTACAAAAACGTAAATTTATCGTCTCTATAGATATTGGTTTGTTGGTAATGAAAACTTGTGGAGTTGAAAGATAAATGATAATACAATAAAACTGTTTTTTTGAGAATTTATCTTTTATCAATACATATAGAAGATCATTTGAGGCTACATAGTAAGCTACATATCGTTAAGTATTTATTTGTAAGGACTAAGCAGTAATAATAAACATTTAGTCTATAAATATTCAGGTGAATACAATATTTTTATCAAAACCTAGCTAGTTATTTAGTCCATCGACTTTAACACTGGGTAGTCCGATGAAGCTGTTAAGACCTTGCTAGATCAATAGTGTAGTTAGATCGAAAAAAAAAACTTTAGTACTGTCACTGTTTGTATAAGTCCAACGAGTGAACCGACATAGCAATGATTTGATTGAGTGTGATATACAGAGAGAGTAATGAATGATGTGTAAAAAATCCTTTTGTAATTTCGTCATTACTGATCAGACTTCTTTCGAGCGCACATACTCATTTTAGCTTTTTTTTAATTCGTTGAGATCACTTCATATTTACTTATTGTAGCCTGTTACACATGTGACCTGTTCACTTGATCCCAAAATCGACCCTAACGTTCGCAGGATCTTATGTATCGTTGCAACAATATCCTTAGGCAACAAATCATTTGTGAAGTCAAGACTTCTTTAGGCGCGTTGAGCGGTATTTTAAGCAGGAGATAAATTTGTAATTTCGCGTCATGACATGCTACGTCAGCATCACCGGCCGTATCACTGGCCGTATTGCGCTTGCGTCAGACTAGTGACGCGTAGTATAGGGGACTGTCTACATGTAATATTAATATTCTTATGCTTCTCAAACGTTTGAATGATTTTGTATACTTTACAAAAATGTATATAGTTATTGCTCCGAGTGCTAATAGATATGAAAACCACACTAATGTTAGTAATAATAATAAACAAATACTCTAATATAAATATTATCATTCATACTATAATTAACTAGTCCCTTGCCTATGACTTCGTCCGCGTAGTAATAATTAGTTTGGTCTAATGCTAAAACGTAGCGTGAGCTCTCACGAGAAAAAAATATCCCGATTTTGAACAATTTTTCATTGGTATTCTGCTTTTATTGGTCTTAACGTAATGATATATAA
>JACEII010000031.1:11324815-11343994 GCA_014332785.1 Antheraea mylitta | reverse complement strand
AAAGCTCAATTAAAACAATAATATTGAAACAAACTAGAAATTTGTATTGTTTGTAGTTAGCTCTTTTGGATGACATGTTTACTAATCACCAATGCTGTGAACCTAGAATAAATAGTCTAATATTATTTTTATGTTTTTTTTTAAGGAAAAATAATCTCTCATCCCAGTTATAAGACAATTATTCTATTATAATCCAAGTTATTTTTTTACTATTATAAGCTATTTCCCATAGTATCTTTTAAGGAGGAAATTATGAGACTGTTTCCATAGGGCGGTTAAATTTAAGTCTGAGACAGCTTAATTTAAATAAATAAAACTTATCTCAAATGAAAAATAGCAATTAATCTCAATTGACAACGAACATTATTAAAAACTTTAGCCGTAATTCAGATAAAAACTAATAAACAAATGACGGTCTATATTTAATTAAAGAAGGCATTACTTTGGGAAAATCCATCAGATATTATAGTGGATGTTACTATGCATTTCTGCCTGGAAATAGTTGTTTACTAAGTCTGACGGCAACATAAAGCGTTTTTTTTTTACTAAAACAATGAAAAAAATTAAAACCACGTTCCTTGGTTCCTGATGGTGGTTGACAGTTGTTATGTAACTATAGATATATATAAAATATATATTTAAAATTATCTATATATATATATATACATGCTCTGTACCTCAATATGTACACTGCTGTAAAGTAGAGCTAGCTGCTAGAAGTATCAGTGGTGGATTCTTCTGTACCTCCTGGTCTATAAGGAATCGTAAGTAAAAATAATAACATAAAATGTATGGACGTCAAAGCAGAACTGAAATACTGCTGCTACCACTTACTTTATACTACTATATTATACTTTATATTACTACTTAATAGAAAAACTGGACATGTTTTTTATGATAACAAAAAAAAAAAAAAAAAAAAAAAAAATAGTAGGAAAGACTTTAGAACAAGAATTACACTGTGACATATGAAACTTGCAGTGCGTTCTTTTACATTTAACGAGTGGTAATAACCACAACATATTTCGTGTAAGGATAGTCGTTATTTATAATTTGTTAAAGAAGAAACCAATCTGTTAGCTTATGATAGTGTGAAAATGACCCGCTTTTATGTTCCATTGATGATGGAAGATTCTGAGGAAATCAATATTGATATAGTCTGGCAAGTATCCAGAAATTATAAGTCAATGAGTAATGTGCGTTACAGAAAGAGATTTTAAGAACTGTTCTGTTCTCACTATGTAATTATTAATTAACATTTAAAGGAACATACATGTTCGGGTATTTTCATATTTTTTCATATGTGGGTGGATTGCGATACCAGGCTCGTGCGATCGCAACGGCTACAACGACAGTTGAGCTCGGTGACCTGTCTTGTGAACATGGCACTGCCGAATCTTATTGTTTTTATTGTGGTATTACCCTCTAATTTCAATATAAAACTTTTAAAACTTAATTCTGTGTATGTGTATGTGACAAAAAAACTGTGCATTGAAGGATATCTTGAGATCGATCTACAAAAACCAGGTTAGTGGTCTGCCTTATATGAGGGGTATGGAAATGCCGAACTGAGGGGTAAACCTGGCCATTTCGGGTCCGTTTTTGCGCAAACAATACATTTCTCAAAATTTTAACCACTATATTTATAGCAATAGAGAGAACGTCAATCCTTGTTCTCTAATCTATATTACAAAGCCTATGTGATTTATAAAATAGGTAAATATATGTACATGCTGCCCATCAGCATACGCGCTTGTCCTAATACAAAGACGTAGTTCTATGGAAATACTAGATACTTACTGATGTTAAGATGCTTACTGACGCTTACATGAAAGGTATCCATTTTATTCATCTTTTACAGTTATCTTTACACGTATTTTGAGTCTGAAAACTTGGCTGAGGCTAGGTAACCAAAAAGAAAAAAAAATAGAGCAAAAACCCTTTCACAACATGTATACTTCTCGTGTGTGTACGCTAGTAAATATAGGGTCACTGTATCTCATTAGCATCCTGCTCTAGAGTTCCAATCTGGGGGACCGAACTTAGAACTAAGACACCGCTGAGGAACATCACAACGAGTATGTGGGAACGAAATTGACCATCATACTACAGCAACGTGATATGGGGCTACGAACATGCTATGTTTGTATAATCGGAGGGGTACCCGCTCATCGGTTTACTTGGTAATCTTTTGTAGCCGTTTTTTTTTTTCAGGATTGGTGAAGATGTTTTTGATCGTCTTTTAGAGCGCTCGCTATTGGGCTTGTAAGTGCTTCCCATAAAGTAACTGGCTGGGGTGGTTATCGGTTTTATTAAAATAATCAGTCGTGAGGAACTTGATGTACGCCCAGATTCAAGGAAAGACCATGACTTTATGGAGATCAATTGTCCGAATGAGGTGACCTGAGGTACTGAACCTATTTCTTAACGCACGAATATGCAAAACTTATGTTAGTATGGGGCGTGTAATTAAATGAACGTGTACTTTGAAATCAAGTCAGGTATTTAATCTCATTGGCCTAGGTTATGTCGACTTAATGTAATTTGATGGGTAAACATCGAAATGTGGCTCTTTTGGGATTAAAAAGCGTCACGGCACTCTGTCGGGGTCAATTTCGGTGTGCTCTCTTCGATACAATTCTCCCAATTCAAGAACGTTACTGTGATCTGAGAATAACACTCTGCTTGCTAAAAGCAAAGAGGGGTCGGTGTTCGTAATGTACGGAGAACACTGTCCTTTCTAAACTAGTGGCTAGACGTTCCGCTTTGCCTATGCTGTCGAACGTGGGTAATACATACCAGGGTCTCTATTGGCGACGAGCATCGGAGTGTTCATATCCGATTTTGTGGATCCAGGAACTTGCCCCATCTATCGTCAGGAGTGTTGGAAATGCGGGGTTACATCGCTTTACGTAACCGGGTACGATTTTCCTCGGACAAGTCGCCGTTGTAGGCTCGAGTCTCATCGTTATTTTCTGTAATCAACACTCTTACATTACAGACTCCAGGATCCTATCAAGACTAAGCGAGGCGGAGTTATGTTTTAGATATCTATCCAACTTCGCGTAATCAGCCATTGAAATGGTGCCTTCTGGATGACCCTACTTTAGTATGAAGGACCTAGGTACATATGAAGAATTTTCTACTTAATATAACGGCGCTGAGTAGTGAAAAAATGGTATCAGAACAGTCGTGCTCTATTCGTAGCGGCCTCTGATATTTGTAAACCTGTTGAAGAACCTGACTACGGATATCAGAAAATATATTTCATCTAGGTAGATTGATAAAAACAGTATGACAGAAACAATACAGATATGTTTAATATAATATAAGAAAAATAGGTATCTATAAACTTTCTTTCACATTTCTTTATTAATTTGCGACTACATGGAGCCATGTAGAACCCAATATATTACATATTTATACTTATACAAATATGAATACATATATGAACACCTGGAAAATAATATATTATAAGAAAAAAAATTGTAATAATTATGTACTATATCCTGATACAAACGATGGAATGGCCAATTGACTAACGTGCAAAAACTGTTAAATGTATGTTATTTACTTATTACTACTTTCCCCGTAGATAATAGATTCTTTATGCGAATATAGTAACATCAAGGAAGATTTAAACCATTGTCTAGTTTGCATCATCATTTTAACATACGTAGGTAAACCTCAGAATGTAAACATGTTATTTCATCAATCAATTATAATATATGATTAAAGTGCTTATGCATTCCTCACTATAGTACTTACAACCACATACTAGTGTCAGTAATAAAATTATTTATTACCAGATACATATGTTTGTGGTGTATTAACGCTCCTGGATATTAACTGTACTGTTAAATGCTAGTAGAAATTGTTGTTTTTTATATTATGATCTAAATGTTATATTTTGGGCTTATGTCGTAACTCAAGTAAAATATTAAGAACATACAACTTTCGAATCTTGTCATTATACCAATTATTTTATGTGCAAACGTTTCTATCACAGAAAATGTAATTGATAAGGATCACAATTTTGTTCCTAAAAATTTAAAGTAAAAATTTTAGTATTCATATCTTAATATATAGTAATGACAGATCAATTTGTATTTATAGATGATATCTGTATCAGTGTTTATTTCCTTATAAGTCAGTACTTAAACTCAGTCTTTAGATTTCTCATAAAATCTAATAGATGTGACAGAGACACATTTCCAGTTTATATATCTTTTGTTTGTCTCGGATCCGCTCAAATTTCCAATTTCTTTATCCAATTGTTTACATTGTTTACATGGTAGATATAGGTACGTAAATCAGTGGTCCGAGGTTAGAAATACTATAGCTTATAGCTGAAATAATGGAACGTGATGAAGCCGACGGTAAATTACTGTTTTCTTAGAAGATATTTATGAGAAATCATGAAATACCTAGAATCGGTACTAGGGCATGTACGGAGTGGAAATATTCTGTAAAGTAACAAATCGGTGAATTACTCTATTTACACATCAATAAGTAAAACACTATATTTTCTGTTACTACGTCTGTTCATAATCTTTAAAACTTTAAAACCATATTTTTTTATAAAAACCTGTTCTTTTACACCTACCAACATTTATCTCTACATCACCTAATGGTTGACTGGCAGAGAATACCTTCGGCATTAAGTCCGCCATTGCATATTTAACGCATAATGTGTACATAAATAAATAAAACCTTAATGCAGTTTATGAATTAACATAGCTTATAGTCAAGTATGCGACTTAGTACGTCAAATCGCGTATAGTTTGTAGTGATTATAGTGATATACGAATATGTAATTATATCGTCATATTAGAAAATAAAGTCCTCGCCACGTCTGTCTGTTCGCGATAAACTCAAAAACCACTGATCGGATTTTCACGCGACTTTCACCAACAGATAAAGTGATTCACGAGGAAAGTGTAGGTATATATTTGTCAAGGTTTTTTTTTTATTATCGTCAGGACAATGTCCGTCGGATCGTGTATTGAAATATAAAGGAACTGGTTGACTGACTAATCATTACACAATCGAGACTGCTATAGCTAGAAATCTGAAACTTGGACATTCATTTCTTTGTATGATGTAGAGCAGCCATACTCGACCTGCAGCCCGTCGTGTCTTTGTAATTAGCCCACCCGATTATACTTTATTTTCAATTTCGTGCCTATCATAAAAACTATGACCACGCTGAGTAAATGATCAAGCAAATTAAATAGATCACGTTAATTAATACCTGAATATTTGTAGTTTGCGGCCCGCGACACCATTAAAGAAACATATTTGTGGCCCTTTTAAAAAAAGGTTGAGTATCACTAATGTAGAGGCTCATTAGAGAAACCATTTTTCTTACATTCAACCGCTAAGGGGTTTAAAAAGGTTGATAAAAACTGTATTGGGGACAAAAAGTGTCCGCCGAATGACTTGAAATTTAGCGTAATAACATATGAATAAAAATAAATAAACACCTATTTATTTCAACATTTGCTTAGTGTTATCCACTAAGTAAAATAGGGAATGATAATTTTCATCGATAGTTTTATTGAGATTTTTAAGTGGTTATTTAATTTTTATGGACTGAAAATGTAGGATAAAAGTTTCTCGAGAAGGTGAGAACTACCTCGAAGGTTTTAAATCAAGCATCATCAGAAAGTACTAAAAGGACAGCGGACATAAAATGGACGAACGATGTCCCTGGCTGTGAAAACATTACGTGGTTGGTTAGAAACTTCGATGTGGAGAGGGACGCTGTGGCGACTACCAGAACCGAGGCGGCAAAAGATCTACAAGAGAAACTGGTGCGCACGTCAAAAATACTGGTAAATGGCTTCGGAAAGCCCCAAATATATCTAGGGTTAATCGTAGACAAGGTTCTCATGAACCATTCTCCTCATTGGTGACTTCAACCAACTACCCTACATCGACCGAGAAAACTTACTTCGGATGATTTACTGTAATCCAACTGCCGTAGCTGGTATTGATCAACAGCTCAACTGCACATACAGGAACCCGATGGATTGTAGCCTATGCATTCAGTCGAGTATACGATAGTATATATTCACCGTAACCGATAGTGAGATCACTGAACATCAGGGGTTATCAGGGCGAACAAATATCCTCACACACCCTTCATACTCTCTTCCTGGTATACATACAAGGAGAGGAAAAGCCCTGATAAACAAGGGCTACGAAGCAGAAAAAGGAGAGCGACTCCTGACAGTCAATGAATCTCAAGGATTGCCCTTCAAATCGAAGGTGATCTTGCAAGCAGTGGGTAGAAGGATACAAATCCACGATAGCGCTTCACATGCTTTAGTGCCAATAACCAGATACACCAACATCTGTGTTTACTATACCGTCGTGACAGACGACGCAATTAGTAAGCTCATCCATCGGGCTGTGGACGCTTAGCGCGGGACATTGTGGATTGCAATTTAAAAATGATAATAAAAGAATAAAGCTGACATAAAGGAAATAGTGGCAATGAAAAATATGTAATACATGTAATATAAACTAACGTAACCTATTAAAAATAAAATATCTAATAGTTATGTACAATAGTTGCTCACATTTTAAATGATATTCACCAAAAGAGGTAGGGACTAACGGTCTGCAGAAAAAAAAATAGAACAAATAAGTAATTCGGTTATCTCCTAAGGGTACATATTATTATCCATAGAAATCGGCAGTTGAAACCGCTAGAGATAATCAGTATTATTATATACAGAAAACAAGAATATTCAAACATTAGAATGGAATCATTGGCTAAATACTCGAAGAAACATAATTTAAGAATTAATATTTTAATGAAAAGATTATATATGTATTATTAAGCTATAATGATTATCGTAGATATACCGAATACACATATATATTATATTATATAAATATATGATATCATATTATTATATACTGTAGGTGTATGTACTTCAATGTCTGACGTCAATACACTTCAATTCCATTTCATTGAATTCCATGAAAGTTGAAGTTTTTCTTATAGAGAAGATTTTTTACTAATGGTGGTGGTAACTAACTTACCGGTAGTAGTTTTTGACCTTCATAAATGCCTTATTAGGGCCTAAACTGAATAAACTATTTTTGATTTTGATTTTATCAATATCACTTTATACAATACACCAATGTCTGTACTGGTCAACCAATCCTTTTAAAAATTGTCATTACACATTTTAAAGAGCAGAATACTTACATAGACTCCGTTTTGATATAGTTCATCTATTTATAAATAGATATAAAGTACCTGGGCGACCGAGCCTAGCTCGGTTCTTTAAAAACATTTTTAAATTAAAATAAACTGTTAGGTTTGCTTCACAAAAATACATTTTTTTTTTACAAAAAAACAAAATTTAAAAAAAGACATCACTTTTGCTGTCACTCGGATTCGAACTGGGGTTAGATGGATTTTAGAAGCAGCCGATTTCCATCTGAGCTATTTTTGGTTTGACAGCGACGGCGAAATTTACCTTTATATTCTAGCTATATTTTTTTCTTGCCTCAAAACTCAGTTGAAAAAGTTTTCTATGAATAAAATCTAGCTAGATCGATTTATCGTCCCCGAAACTACCTACATACCAAGTATCACGGAAATAGATGACGCCGTTTCCGAGATCCTGAATATATACAAATATAAAAATATACAAGAATTACTCGTTTAAAGGTATTAGATAGATTAATCATCACAACAAAAAATAATAGCAAAATATAATAAGCAGTGCGTGCGAAACTGTGATCACAACAGCAACAAAATGATCAAGCAATCTGTTCAGTTGTTTTAATAATATCTATTGGATCACGTTAAATACTAAATCAAATTAAGCATCGTACAAGAATTTTTACATATATAATTCTTGTCTTTGTATGTGAGTGAACTCCTCCTAAACGAATGGACAGATTTTGATGATTGTTTCGCTTAGATTCACTTTTGAACCCAGTAAATGGCGCCGTTTTTGGGTTTTTATCTATTATAAAAAAACAAGGTAATATTCACCGCTAGTCTTCTTATTTTGCTTTTTTATGTTGCTTTTTTATTTAGAAGAGAACGAAAATTAATTCACATATTCATACCTTTAGTGAGTTTTACGACAAACCGCTTTAACAACGCCGAATCTAGAACATACAACTATAAGCATAGTCGGGCATATAAAATAATGATACCATCCTTTTAACCAAATAGCCTTCAATGTTATTTACATAACTACGTCTAAGTACTAAATCACTTGAGCACGGTGTATATAACCAAATGTGTTGGCAAGATAAAAAAATAGTATCTAAATCAACAAATTATATAAAGGCAATTTCACAGCTGTTTTTCACAAAAGGAATAGGACTAATCATGACTTCTTATATTCGATGTTATACTAATCAGTGCTCGCATTTTCATTCACGTGAAATCTTGATAACTCTTCATTTAATCGTTATGAAAAACATATTTTTTGACTTTAAATTACATCTACTGAATTCCATCAAACGCATTAAGGTCAAGGCGAAATGCTACAATTCATCTAGCGAAACAAAGTTAATAATGTTCTTTAATTAAACTTTCATACGAATCCAATAATAGTGTTTTTAATAGAATTAGCACCTATCACTATTTTTCAGAAATAACAATTCCAAGCGAATATACCTATATTTGTCAACTAATTATTATTATGGTTTTAGTTCTACGTTTGTTCAAAATTACCCTTTAATAAGTAATAGATTATACTGTTATGCGACAAAATCAAATAACCAAAATTGGTTTTACTTTATTTGTAATGTAGACAGAGGCACCTACTGTTAGTTTTAAATTAAACATTTACGATGGGATCATTACCGTATTACACGACTTCCAATAGTCCTAATATTTTAGATTCAGTGTTCGCTTTCTTTGAGTTTGATTAATTAGGTAATTAGAAAAACATATAAAAAATAACTAAGATTGAGAAATCTTGAAAAATATTAAGTTGAAGTCTGGTTAACTTTAGATTGAATGTACTATATTTTTTCAGTATCATTTTCGTATTTATAAAAAGGTAATAAGATAATATTATCTATATTTCAGTTATTTCTTGAGATATTTTGCCAATAGTAGATTCAACATAAATAAGGTTTCATCGTTTGCAATATATAGCCATTCCTATTTTTACAAAAAAAACTTAACATTTGACAGAATACTAAAAAAAGACAGTTTCAATGTGTAATATAAAGTATTGCTGAGTAAATGTAATTTCCTTTCCTAATCAAGTAAATTCACAGTTTATAGAACAAAATCAATAAATCATTTGTATACGTTACTTTGCTTCATTTTCATAATTACAAAAATAAAGTGATATATTTATACGATATTTGTTCAGATTTTTTCGTTCATCGTTGTTGTTATACTAGCCATGAAATTTTGGCTCTCAAAAAAATAAAATGATATAGCATAAAATTTATAAATATAATATGTATATAATATCAGATATAAAGTATTAAAATGGTTACAATATTTATAAAATATTGACACAGACACAATATATATACAATTCAAAAACCTAAGTATTCATTTTGTATAAATAATACAAACTTCTTTACTCTACTTTACTCTAAAATACATATAAAAAATAGTGATACCAAAAGGTTTCAAACACCGCATAAATCTTATTAATTTTATGGAACCCTCATATTGCACAAATTGATAAATTTTGCAATTATCTTTTACTAATACGATATAACGATTCGATAAAACTATTAGATTCCGCAGAACCCATTTTAGGAATCGTTGACCTAGACCGTTAGTTCGCAAAGAGGGCCAGGTAGACCACTAGGGATCCACGAGAGCCGCGATGGGATCTACGTTGGCGTGACAAAAAACAGAGGTTCACAATTCGTATTTAAATACAAACGAATTCGTAAGCGAATGTCCACGAAAATTTATTTGTTCGATACTAAAATTCTAAAATGTTGGCTTGATTTCACCTATCAGTGTAGGCAAATAATATTTTAAGAAGTTCAGCTAGATTTTGAAAGTGGTTTACTCAGTCGTCACAAAAGTTTGGGAACCTTTGATATATACATAGGAACATAGGAATCGAAAGGAAGTTATAAGAAGGGAGATATAAAACTTTAAAAAATTTCAACTATATACACGTGCACGCCTACACGCTTACACGCTGTTTTTCTTTTTCAGAGAAATAAACGATAAAGAGTTCTACCCTTATTTTTCCTATCCTATATATATAGTTTAGAGGAATTTATCCGACATAAAATACATATAGGATTTGTTGAGACACGCGTGCTTGGTATACATGTATGTTTCAATAACTCATATACGTATATCTAGATAGCTTAGCTTAGCTCAGATAGGCCACGATTTTTGCACAAAACAGGCAACAACCCAAGACGAGGTGTGCCATGCACCCTTGAGTTAGTCGCCCAAACATCCCGAATCGGCTGAGTGCCTTCAGCGCTCGCCTCAATGGTTCGGTGAAGCTGTAAAGACCTTTCCAGGTCTACAGCGTTTTCATGTCGAAAAAAAAAAAATCAATATATTTAAATATTGCTTGTCGTCTCACAATGAAAGCACTGGAAATTTATCAGTAAATTCTAGTTTAAATTAAATAGAACAATGCTTATTTATTTATCAAAACAAAATTTTCAATGTAACTTACATAGTAAATTACATTACATAGTAAATTACACAACTCATGAATAACAGCCTAAATAATTCTGTTGTTTATTTTAAAATGTATATTAGGTACATATATGTTTTTCCCGTGCCCAAGTTATGCTTACTTAAGTGGTAAATACAGATTCATAGATTCACTTAAACCTTTTCCTTAAAACTATTCTTAGCCCATTAGCCTCTGAAAAACGTTCGATGTATGGTACCCAATAAAAAATACAGTAACACCTGCGCGCACACTGCGTGCCCCAGAACAGCCGAGAATAACTCAAGTCGGAACGATCTGGTTTAATGCGGTTCGGCAGTGACGAGGGTAATCGGGCCAATGAGCAAGCACACACCACACTGTTAGCGATTAGCGTTTTGTAGTATAATTAATATTAAAAAAGTTTATCTGTCTGATTATGTCATACTACATCAAAGATAGACGACATGTCAAAGTAAGAACTTGAATTCACATTTCCGGTTACTAAAATATGTGCACACTGTAAGTTCAGTGACAAACACACGTACAGAAGAAATGTATATATAAAGATAAGTATTTTCCGTATGTAATAAACTAATTTATTTCAAGCCTGTGAATATAAAAGTTATTGAAACATAGTTTATAATTAACTTTTTTCATCGCAACGGAGATACATTGACCGCCTCCCAAGTGCAGATATTCAATCAACTGAGGTTTCGTTTAGACGAACTTTATTGATAGTTATGGTCGTGATGAAACTTCGCCGCTTTATTAAGTGCACACAATCAATGAATAAATATCTGTGTTTATTAAACAATAGAAGTATACTGCATACCATATATAATAATAATACTATAGTTCCACTTTACGATGACTACTTTTGATCTAGCCCATTTATTAAGGAAGGCTATATTATCACGCTAAGATCAACAGGAGCGGAGCAACATTGTAGATAGTTTCATAATTGGGGTATTTTCCCTTTTGAGTGCTTTCACTACGTGTTAGCGTTAGTCCAAAGTAACTATTCCACGTGAACGAAGTCGCAGGCAGAGCTATTAAGTTACTAAACCTGTATCTATTTTTTTATGTATCCTATTGCACTTTTATATATTAAATATCACTATTTAAAATATTAATTACAGACAATTTTGTATTCGTATCGACTAAATATAGATTTAAGTTATAAAAGAGTATAGGGATTCCAAAATAAGTATTTACCAAACCTTAAAACACTTTGAAGTTTAAGCTTTTAAATTTAAAAAATGAGAACTGTTCAATAAACCAAATCAGTTATGAAGACTTCATTACACAGAGGAAAACGTCATTACATTCATGACGCCATCTTTATTTTTGCTATTGTGTGTTAAAAGATTACAAAGTGATTTGGGAATTCCTATTACTCGTTTCGTTTTTCCTCTTAAGATACACGTAAAGTAATCTACGAAAGTACTCTGGTTTAGTCACAATGTATGTTTATAAGTTAAATGAAGAACTCATTCTATTTCTTACTTTAGAACTTAATCTTCTATTTTGAAGAGTATTACGTCATTATTTAGTGGGGCAGTATTAGTCTTCAGTGTTGCAGCAATGTTGGCATAAGTTGTTAAAACTTTTTAAGAAGTTTTTATGACATCAGATTTCATGTTGCCTGTTATTTCTTATCTAGTTCATTTATAATAACTGAGCTCAAAATAACACAATACATTTTGAAATAAAAGCTATTAAATAATAGACGGGCTTATCGCCAAAAAAAAAGAATTAAGAATCAAGGGGTCAACTTAAAAGTATGTTTAGGGTTACATGTAGTTTGGTTATCTAATTAAGCTGATGAACAGTTTGTTGAATTCATTTCACAAAATAGGTCGTATATCATTATTCCATTCAGCAGGTAGTCGGCAAAGATCCTTGCCCTATCAAATTTTGAGACACCAATCTATACCAATATTATAAAAAGGTAAAGTTTGTGAGTTAATGACGTTGTAGGAGGTAATCTCAGAAACTACTGGTTCGATTTGAAAACTTCTTTCAATATTATATGGATAATTTATCGAGGATGGTTATAGGCTATATATCATCACGCTAAGACCAATAGGAGCGGAGTACCAATGAAGAATGTTCAAAAATCGGGGTTTTTTCCACTTGAGAGCTTCCGCTGCGTGTTAGCGTTGGCCCAAAGCAACTATTCAATGCAAACGAAGTCACTGCCAGAGGCTAGTTCATTATATAGTTGATTCTAAATATAACGATTTCATGTAATATAAGACAAATAAAAATGCATAGTCAGTGTATACCACTTTATTACCATTTAATAAACATTTATCACATCGAATCACATTTAATTGATTTTTTATATCAACCTGTGAACAAAATGATGTGCCCATTCCAGAGAACTCGTTAACATTAATGCTATATCAGGATTGACTGCAGTATCAGTTAAATAGCGTTTGTAATTTATTCTCTCGAATTATTTACGTTGAAGGCCTGACGTACATTATCAATTTTACCGGACTACCAAGGCGAGCACTTAAGACACTTCGTCTTTTAGTAACAAGTTCAAAGATGCGAAAATCGCCGAATCTCGGCTTGGGCTGTTTTCTTGGATATAACACCGCGAACCTGGCTAAGATAAAGTTAGTTAACTATCTATACATACCGGAATTTGTGAGATCCACGTATGTACGAGTACACGCATATGTGATTCACGAATTCAAACATGTATTTATTATTTGACAATATAATTTCAACTAAACCAGTTCGAAAATAAGGGAAAAGAATAAAATGCTTCCACCATAGGTGTACCTATCTGTGTATATGTGAGCACCTATATGGGGTGATATGTTGAGTTGTTTAACTAGTAAACGAGAATGTTCAGTGTTATTGTATCGCGATAGCAGAGTGCTCGAGGATTCCACTCCGGGAATTCGTCTTGAACCGCTACCAAGGGGTGCGCGGCGAGTGTGCGGAAACGAAATCCATAGCCCGGCCACGGCGCCGTGATATATGATTACAGAAGCGCGTGCGCGTACACGTTCTGTGTAGAGAGATGGACGGATACGGGGCGCCTGAGGCCGTTATTTTGTCAGGAGGATCGGTAAAATTGTTAGGCAGACGTCTTTTATAATGGTTTTAATAACTCGATTTAAAGATTAAAATTCAAAAATCTCAATAGGGTTTGAAATATCTATGATTTTTTTTAAACGGTTATGTAAAAACAAAAATGAAAAAAAAATTGAACTATTTGAACCAACCAACAAGGTTGTCCTAAAACTACAAAAAAAAAAACATTTTTTGAACAATCAATAAGAAAAACGAGAAAATGTACCAGAAGGACTATTATGAGGAGTACTTACCAAAACATCATAAAATGTGGCAATATACAATATAAAAATCAAACCACCCGGTTTGGCTTGAACGCTTGTCATATCTATATTTCCTTTATACCTATGTATTTATGAACTCTGCCTAAACGGCTGTTCCGATTTTGATGAAAACGTGTGTATGCAGGTGGATTCAAGAGAATTAATAATTGGATACGCTCGATGGCGCTGCGATCAGATTTCAGGATATTTTTATTTTCCGAACGCGATTATTCTGCCGGGTCCACTTTATTAAGTTATTTTCCTTTATAAAGTTAAATTCCATTTACTATTAGACTATACTTTCTGCGCTATGGTGATGATTTTAATTTAAGAATTTCTTGTTAAAATAATATATGGATCTTTATGTTACTAGTTCACTGGATTCGGCACATCATATAAACTACCTACATACTAATAATTGAAACGTATTATCTATGACATTTATATTTATTGAAAATGTTATTTTACTTAATATGTTTCAAACATATTATCTTATTATTACATAAATTCCTAAAATAGGAAGGTATCATATATATTAGTATAAAATAAATTATAATTTTTGTCAGTTTTACTAAACAATTATGTCGAATAAAAGTACAGTACAGTATGAGTGAAACGTTAGTAAATGCTTTTAAAATATAAATTGAATGTTACTTGTATGTTATTCGATCGCAAATTGAGTTACAATGTATATTTACTTACAGAGGTTTACTTCCGATCAAGTATGTAGACGACAACCTTATAAACAGTTTCATAGAGTTAACCATAGAGCTAACTTCACTAATACGTATACAGAATCGCAAAAGTGGATAACTTTACATAAAACAATACAATACAAAATCGTTTAAGACTTCGATAAGAAAGATGACGTAGGAAATATTTGATTTTGGAAACAGAGAAAACTAAAACTCAACTTTACAACATAAGGTAATATCGATACTTAAACCGTAATATAGTATGTAATGTATTTTTAATTTGGTGAATTTCTAATTTATTTTCAATTTTAGAAATTTTCATAAACTATATCTTTGATTATTTCAAGGAATTTCTAATCATTCATTTATATTAAATCAAAGTAAACTGTACATAATTAAAATCAAAAACTATAATAAAAAATATGACAATGTTTTAAATTAATAACTTAGTATAACTTTAACTTAGTGCAAAAGTTACATAGTTCGGCGGTAAATTACCGCAATACTTAGTTAGTGCTCATGGCAAAATAAACTAACCAATTTAACAGCGCAACAGTATACTAACTGCTATTAAATTATCAATTTAGTTTTTAGAAAAATAAAGGTCAGTTAATAATATAATTGTGTGAACGATATTTAATTTAGAAAAAAGATCCAAATCACTCAAATGTAATATATATAACATAAAAATGAATAAATACTAATTCTAGTAATAAATTGAAATTAATTTACACATGCATTATTATACTAGAAAGGTTATTCAGTAGCAGTTTAGCTGGTATATCAGAAATAATAAACTAAATATAAAGAGAGATAAAGTTCAAGGTATAAATTATATGAATTTATATATATATATATATATATATTACGCATAACATGAAAATATAGCTTATTAAAATGTTACAAGTTTTGGCACAAAAAACCTTACTAATAATATTTATATTTATAAACCATGAAAACAAATTACAATGTAAATACATTAAAAAGATATTATATACCCATTCTTTAAACTAATTAACAAGTTATATATAAAATTAACATACTGTATAGGCCCGTTAGTAATACAAGTAGGAACCAAATATTGAGCGACTGGTGGATTAACACCGATATACAAAAATACTTACCGAAAAAAAGTTGTTCTATGTTAAAATAAAAAATACGGACGTGGATTTTGATTGATAATGTCACCTATAACATTGCCACCCGTTAATATGTTTAAAGATTTTTGAATTTCGAACAAAAAATAAACTATATACTGGACATATATTATAACTCATGTTATTATAAGCATGAAAAGTCTCCGAGATACTGTCAATGATAGTTGTAAAATTAAATTGATTATTGTTAATTCTGAGGTTTTTCTGCGCTACGATTGTTAGTGTAGAAAAACAATTTTGAGGATGTTAGTTGTATCGAACTAATGATATTTCTCATTAAAAGACGTTGCCAACAATGTATGTTAAGGGTTTAATTCTGTATGTGTATTATCTCATATGTATATGATTTCGTATTATAAAGGAAATTAAAAAAATCACAATTTTACATCTCTAGCAAATTTATGTATCGCCTCAATCTACCAGTCACACTGTATGTGTATCATAAAAGCATCTTATAACAGAAAATGATTACAGATGAAAACCCAACTATATATCTATATAATCTTTTGAATAATAATTTACAAAGGATATGCAACATTAAAAAGTTCAATGAAACCTCTTGAAAAATCTAAAGAAATCTAAAAGTTTAAACCTTTTTATTCTTCATTTGTGTCTATACTTTCATCTATAATACAATAGCAAAAAAATGAACGTATGAAATACATACTCATTTTTAAAATTAATATTATCTAAATAATAATTAAAATAGTTGCAGCGTTAGTAGTAGTTAAATAAAAAAAAATGAATTACTCACTAATATTTACGAAAATCCATGAGCTTAAATATAACAGTAATTTTTTTACCTGCATGAAACATAGAGAAATTAACTATGTAAAGTTTTGTAATCGTTTCACCAAAATATATGAAACAATATTTATTATATTAGAGATATAAATAAATGGTAATATTTCCAGAACAAAAGACTTTAAACCGAATTATTTTATGTTGTGATTACATATACTGATCTTTATCTACATTTCGGTACAACGCTATTATGATACACATGTCTTTAAAAATGTTGTAATACCAGAATAATAATTAAACTATAAATATAACTGTTATTATGTGGTATTCGTTGCTTTCGAAACAATTCTTGTGAACTTGGCGCTCCATTGCTGTGTGATGTTTATTGTAATACATTGAACAAATTACTAGAATACTAATTTTTATTTAGACCTAAACGCTTAAAATACAAGTACCTTATAAGACATAGATTTTGTATAAGTGAATATCTGCATCAAAAATATCAATCTCAACACAAGAACAAGGGTCGTAGGGTTTTAAATAGGAATACTTGGTGGGAGCTCGTTTTATGATTTTTTTATCTATGAAAATAATAAGGGATTGTCAAAAATGTAAAAATTTTATAATCTTTTTGAGCATTTTTATATTTATTAGCTAATGGATAACAATAACTATAGATATGTAAGTTATATGTGGAGATAATAGAAAAAAAAATCCAATTTAATTCCCAATTAAAAACAAAAGTTTTCATTTATTCTAATAGTGTCTCATTCAGATATTCACACAAAACCGTCTATTCCCTAATACTTGTAATCACACAATAGGATAACTTTCAATTGACATAGATACTTGTACTTACTCCTTTTTGGATTATCGTTCACAGGATTATAGAAGTGGTGTTATTAAAGCAATAGCGAATAAACAAGAACGTAATTCTAGAATAGATGTTATCCGATACAGTTTATTTAAAAGTTTATTTATAAGTAAAGTAAGTATTTTCTTGTGAAAAATTTTAATTACCGGTGTGCGAATAATCGAACTTACGAATTATTCGTTCCGAATCGATTATTAAAATTCGAATCGAACGATATTCGCACACCCCTAATTTTAATAATAATTCAACAGAAGAAAACCGTAAAACAACGACATTCAGGAGACCAATGTGTTTCACCCTGTTTTTATGTTGACCTATTTAGAATTACCGTGGTCAAAACAATGAAAGATTCGAAAATAACATGCTATTTTATATTATAATTCAATGAACTTTGGCAAATCTTTGTAATTCGTATTATGTTTATGAATTTACTCAAATGTCAAATGAATCAGTAATACCTCAAAATTATGGTAGTACTAATAAGAGATTTTCAGATTGGTTTAAAAAGAACTTTTGTAAATTAAATATTGTTAGACCACGAAAAAAAGTAAATAAGAAGGTATTTTGGTTTGTCAATACCGAAACAAAACTTGAACGGATACAAAGAGAAGACAAATTCAATGGCAAAATAGAATATATATTTAACGTTTTGAATATGATAGATTGTTTACAAATTATGCCTACATGTATTAATTCTAACAATCATATTTAATAACATTAAATTCTTAAATGGAGAACCCTGAATTACGGATCCGAAACACACTTTAATTCGTGAAATCTCCGTGAGAAGTCGAAATTTAAACACTCATTTCTTTATACGTTTAATAGACACAAAACTACAACGATTTATTCTAAACATTTCATTGATAAATTAGACAAAGAAGATTTATTTAATTACCTTTAAAATCAATATAATGGTGCTTGCTCATAGTGATATCACAATCCTGCACCAATCGAATGTGCTCGAACTATTATAGTGAAGAAGGTCGCATGTATAATATAATTTAAATATCTTTGGAATGTTTTTGTCATGTGTTTTAACATGATATATCTTAATGTCGGATGAATATATCAAGCTCTTAGACCTTGAGCAAAGACGTTTAATATCTTACATGATTGCGTTTATAATTCATGTATTTGAAGCAATTTATGCCATCAGTCTCAAGTTTTTCTAGGAATGTCATGATTTATGATAACTTTCATGTTATGTTGATATCTGAAACTGCATTGGGCCCTATATATTCAAGGATTTGTTAGTAGGATAATTATTACACAGTTTTATGATAACCAAGTTTGTATGGTAGTAGCAATAGCTCTGTAAAATTTATTTATCTAGTATACAAATAATATACTAGCTACGATTAATTTTTATATTAAATTATAATCAACGTTAAATTTCAACAACTCAGTATATTCTAAATTAATAAATAAATATCTATAGAATTTATTATTTTAAAATACTGAATACAAATAAAAATACTTCATATATCAACGTTGTAAAGTGTAAACACTGTAACGAAAAGAATAAAATAATCCAAGGATTTTTAGCGATATCACAAAACATTTTATTATCCAGTGTCAAAAATTTTGTCAATAGGCTAAGTGTTAATAGTATTATGATAAAATAATTATTTTTCTTCTTTTTGTGGGAATTATACAGTATTTTACTTTTCAGTATCGATTCAACCGACTTCAAAAAGGAGAAAG
>JACEII010000031.1:11309296-11324805 GCA_014332785.1 Antheraea mylitta | reverse complement strand
GTATAGGATAGGTTTCTAAAATTATTAGGAAATGTATAATGATTGATTTTGCAATAGTTTTTATGAGAATCCGGCACTAGATAGGTTAGGTTAGGATAGGACGGTTGGATTTGAGATGGTGTGCGGCGCGAGTGCACATCCCGTAGCGTGGTCCCTTGCGATGCTATCGGTGTATGGACGTCGGGCACACTCGCCCGCTCTGCACGTCGTCTGTCGACCGCAAGGGAACTGTGTTTCCGATGCAGACAGCCCGGCCATAAGGTAAAAGAATGCACGATTACGCATCAGCAGTGTGCCCTGTGTGCTGGCGCTGGTAGATCGGCAGATCACATGATGGGAGGCGCTAAGTGTAGACCGCCCACGCCTAAAAGTCGGCTTCAACAGGGTCCGAGATCTCTTTAAGGGGGTTGCGTAGGCGTTGGATGGACGTGGAGGGGAGGCGATTTATTCGCTCCCTACGTTCGGCCTTAAGCTGGACCAAGGGGAGATGGGTCGGGGGGCCCGTCTCTCCATTGCACTGGTTCGGCCGTCTGGGAGACGGTCTACGTGTACCAGACTGTCTCTCTTTAAGCGCGGGAGGCTCTAGTTGGGCCGGCTGCTGGGGTGACATGTGTTGTGAGCTACCGCAAGCCCGTGTCACTCCATTACGGCAGTAGAGGGTACACCATGGGGTTTTAGTCCGTGGGAGTCGGACGTAACCCACTCTTTCCCCCGAGAGGGTGGCGTATCCATAAGGGATTTTCCCATGTAAAAAAAAGACGGTTGGATTAGGAAACTTCTGGCTTGCCTACTTATCGTGTAAGTAATCCTGGTGGGTTAGGAGGGCGTAGGGACTGTGTAGGTAGGTAGGATTAGTTAGGCTTAGGGATGGTTAGGGTGGGGTTTTGGGGGGGGAGGGGTGCTCGGTAAGTATTCTCTGGCTTTCCTATCTACTTAGTGGGTAGGCAAGTCTAGGGATTGGTGGGCGTAGGGTTTGTGTCAGGTAGGGTAGGGTTAGGATCGTTGATGCGTAGGTAAGCGTAAGCCGGAGGGGACCTCGAGGTGGCTCAGGCGGAAGGGGAGTAAAGCTCGGTAAAAAATCATCACGGGTAGGCGGCGGATCGACTTAGCCTCTCTGCTGTCGGCCGAATCCAAGGGGAAAGGGTCGGGAGGCCTGGACTCCCATTGCACGGGTTCTGGGGCTGGGAGGCAGTCTTGCAACCGAGCTTCCTCAGCCGGGTGTGGTGTGGGATGCGCCTGCCACCGAGGGTGTCACGGAGCTTGCTCAAGCAACCCTGGGACACTCCCATACTGCGGTGTAGGTTGTCGTGGAGTTATAGCCGGTGAGAATCGCCGAAAGGCCCCACCCCTGTGTGATTAGCACGTAGGTGGTGGGCGGCTCAGTTCAGACTTTTCTCCGGGAGCCTAACAGTCTACGAGGATTTCTCTCCACTTAAAAAAAAAATAGGACGGTTAGGGCTAGGAGTAGGTCTGTAGGATCATATTAGATTAGGGTTAGGTAGGACAGGGGGAGGACTTTATGGGGAGGGGTAGTGTAAGCTAGTTTATGCTGGAAGGTCCTTGAGGAAGGTTGAGGTGGATGAGGAGTAGGGTGATTCAAAAAAACAAAAAAAAAATTTTTCTTACATGTAAGGAGATCCCAGTTAAAATTTGAGCGCTTAATATTAGTTTCTCGATAATGCATTACAAATGGTCAAATTTCAGTATATTGGAATTTGACCTCGAATAACTTTTAAGTGGTTAGGTTTTTGGAAAAATCGTAAGAGACCTTTTTTGTAGAGCGTTCAATTCTCTACAAAAATATGTACAGGGATTTTTTTATTACTAATGATGGGCAAGCAATAAAAATCAGAAGGTACAAACGAATATTTTTCTATGTTATTCTTATGGAAAATAAAGAAGTGCGATGCGGATGTCCTTAATATTAATATTAAGCGCTCAAATTTTAAATGGGATCTCCTTACATGTAAATTGAACTTTTAAGTATGCTGGAGAGAAGAAAAAAATTTTTTGTTTTTTTGAATCACCCTAATGAGGAGTAAACCTCGACAAAAATCAATGGGGAGGGGACGGCGGAGCGGCCAATCTTCTTCGCTGTTGGCTGAACCCAGGGGGAAGGGTCGGGGCCCCGACCACCCATTGCACGGGTTCGGCGGGATGGGAGGCAGTCTTACAACCGGACTGCCTTAGCCGGGTGTGGCGTGGGAAACACCTGCCGCCAGAGGGTATTGCGGAGCCTGCTCGCGCACCCCGTGACACCACTCGTAGTGCAGCGTAGGTTGTCGTGGAGTGTTTTAGTCGACTAGAGTTCGACTCGGTTCAGGTCTTCCCCTGGGAACTTGACAAGTGTATAAGAGGTTTCTCTTCACGTAAAAAAAGGATAGGATAGGTTTCTAAAATTATTAGAAAATGTATGATGATTGATATTACGATAGGTTTATGAGAATCTGGAACTAGATAGGTTAGGATAGGATAGGTTTCTAAAATTATCACGATATCTTATTTCAATATACTGTTATTAAAGTAAGAAAAATACGATTCTGATAAATGCTAGAAGGGATGTGCATGCGCATGCGCAAAACAAGGCAGACAAGGTCAATAACATTTTTGAAGAATATCTTTTTGAAGTCGGTTTTGTTTGTTATATAATAATGACAAATCATTGTAACGTATTTAATCATTTGATTTGTAGAGAATTTTAGAGGGCCAGCCGATTTACAATAAGGGGAAGTGTGAATCCGCGTTGTGATGTAATGCGGCAACAAGAGCCGCTTGGAGTGTGAAAGACCTTCCCGGAGGTGGCAGTAAAGAGAGCCTCCTGTACTCGGGGCTAATAGAAGCCTTCTTTGCAATTCCGGCGTAGTGAGCGACGCGTGCCATCGCTGCGGCACTCACCTGTTCAATACACATGTTTTTTTTTTTTTTCATTTTTTGTTACCTCTTTTACCTTTTATGTAGTTTAAACGCTAAAAATTGTCTATATACCTGTCTATTTACAGTTAGCCAAGTAATTACAACGGGCACAAATTAATTTTGTTTTTTTTTTTTATATATTATAGGAGGCAAACGAACAGCTGAGTCATCTGATGTTAAGTGATCACCACCGTACATAGACACTTGCAACACCAGGAAAGGGCAAGTACATTGCTAGCCTGTGTTCTGGGAGAGGGGAAGATGAGGGTCAGTGCTCCTCAGGCACTCTCACTGGCCGTACGAAACACAACAATGCAAGCACTGTTATTTCAAGTGGGTGTTTTTGTATGTCGGGTGGTACTACTTCAGACAAGCCGACCCATTTATTCTGAAGCCAGTAATAGCTTCAGCGTGGCAATAGACACCTGTAAAACGGTGTCTATAGTGCGTTAATTTGCAGTGATACGTTGCAATATTCGCACTTTTTAAAATTTACCAATATACTTTTATACGTACTAATATTGAATATCTTTCACATAACATTAGTTAGTGAAAGAAAAATACAATTCCCAATTTCAAATGCACTTGTCGAAGTCTGTTTATGACAAGAAATGGATAGACATATACATTGTTACCCAAACTTACTTAATCAACTCTCTCTGGTATACGTTTCGAACAATTTATTTAAAGCTGTAAGCAGATTCTCTTAGATAAAACAGATTTTCTATTGTTATGAATAAAATAAAATACCTGGTACTGTTCCTCATCCTCGATTATGATGCTGTCGTTCAGTTTAGATGTCCGCCTTTCTAATACCATAAGCTGGAAAATAGTTAATACAGTATGTTAATATAAACAATCACCCGCCTTAATAACAATATAAAATATTCATACAGAACGTAGCTTTCTCTCAAAGAAAGAATGTTTTGTTTTGAATCAAAATTTTAAATACTATAAATATATTCACAAACTACTTATCTGCAATAATAGAATAATACATTTTTTTAAATAAATTGTGACGTAAACACACGATAAAAGTGAAACTTTTGTAATACAGGAAAACATTTTAATTAAAAAATACTACAAAAAAACACGCGGTGTTTCCAGGCGGTCGTCCATCCAAGTGTAGACCGCACCCAACAATGTTTGACTTCGGTGATCGGAATGAAGCAGTGTTTACAGCACTATTCGACATAGTGTTTACTTCCATTACTTTTAGTCACATATTAAGATTGACGAATAGAATTTAAAAGCCCTCTAAGTAGTTTCATTTCCAGAAAAAAGTAATATGGAATCGAAATTTTGGGGTGTAAGGGGTGTCGAGTAACATCTTTAAGACTTGAGACACCCAAGCCAACCTCACCTGCACGTGGTGCACCCTGCTGATCAACGAACGAGGCAATGGCGATAGCGGGGTGGTAGGGTTATACAGCCCGACTGGGTCGCAACCACCATGTACATGGCGAAAAAGCCCGTCATAGTGACTCGCTTTTGCGCGTCGCGTTTCGGGATCAGCCTGTACATATCCAGTACCGGGTGACTTTCGTCATTATGGCCGGCATGACAGCGGCGACCGACGATGGATGATCTGTCTCGCGGTGGTCGCCACTGTTCTTGGATTGTACTATGCTTACCATCAGGCATAGTGCAGTCCCTTTATCGTGCTTCAATAAAAAAAAGAAAAAAAAAGTAATTTAAAGACTAAGTGTTGACAAATCAGAATATAATTTAATTTCTGCTTAATACAGTTTCAAACTTGGGTCCTTAGAATTTAGCGTTTATTTATTAAAAATAACACAATCGAATACGTACCAACGGTGGTACGCGCCGTCAGAAAAGACAGTCTAGTGCGGGCCACCGGTGGCACGCGCCGGCGTGAACGTGTTAATATATTCAAGGAAACAATAAATATTTGTAAACATCAATTTATTTGTGTGTTTGATTACCTGGATAATAGGTCCTTTATATGGTGCCAGTTTACAATATCGTAAATCAATCGTTTCTACGATGCGTTCAGTGTTCAAATCAGCAATGATGATGGACTGCAAACATTATATAAGTGAGTTACGAATTAATTCCTTTTAACAAATATATCATCTACTAAATATCGAATATTACGGGGAAAATATCTCTATTTAGACGTACGATGTGAAAGGATTGACAAAACAACTACAATACGTACTAATGATGGAAGGGTAATCGGTAAAGATGCAAAGGTTGTAAATACTTCGTTAGCCAAATAGCCTTTTCATAGTCGATATATATTTTTTAATGAAGAATGAATTCATCTCTGGCTTTAAATGATAGGAGACCATTTATATAAAGAAATGATGGAGGTCTGTCAATATGCACGCATCACTCAAATACTACGCGACAGATTTAAATTTTATTAAAATTCTGATTTCGGATCTTTGTTCTTTCAAGAAAATTAACACGATATCTTAATTCAATATAAGTACTACGAGGGATGTGTATCTTCTTGTTGTTGATAGATGTGGAAAGTGGGGGGTGCAAGCGGTGCGGTGCTCATGCGCAATAAATAAGTAGAAAGTGACTCGTTGAAAAATAATTATGAAATACACGTCTGAGTAAATGCTCGTTCTACCGTGAAAAATATTAGTACTGATATAAATATTACATTCTACCCTCTAATTTGGGGCAAGCTTATAAAAGGCGTAGCGAGGCGGTAGCGCGAGTCATTCTCATGCCGAGCGTCGGTCCGTTCATATGTATGAGACTCAGTAGTGTGGTATCTGCTGATTAAAGTAACGCTTTTATTGTTAACTAGATAATCTGTGCAGACTTCGTTTAATTTTTATTTTAAAACGCGAAAAAATTTAATAAACCTAAAACCCGATTGAAGCCACACCTACCGATTCCAACTGTGAATCCAAACTATCAAGGGATACACTCAAACATATACACAGTTGGTATGTTAGAAATCTTTTCAAATAAGCATAGAACCGCTTCACAGCCTCATCTATCGGGTTCAACTAAGATTATATATATATATATTGACGGTAATGTAAAAAAGAAGCATAAGGAGATGAAATATATCTTAAATTTTTAGTTAATACGTGTGCTATATATAATTCGGACAATATTGACCAAAGTACATCACAAATTTAATTTACTACAAATTATTTACTTTCGCTCGTTATCCTGGAGAATCTTTTGCGTTTTATGGGACAATAAGTAACCTAGATGTAACTTTACATTATTAGTTATCACTATGTCAAGCTTCGTCAAAATTTGTTCAGTACTTTGGGATTGATACGTGTTCACAGAAACAGACAGACAAAAAATGTAAAAGGATTATCTTTCACTTTTATATTGATAACAAAGTTTACCCCGATTATAATTTTCAAGAAATGTACAAATTTAGGGTAGTTACAGTTTTGTTATAAGCATGGGTATTTAGTAGTGACTGATCGATTGAATTACGAGGAGGACGTCGTTTATGATTGACGTCATACCTTTTTTTATGTTCCGTGTTTTCGTCGCTCTGACACGGGTCAGAGATATTTTGTAGCGTGGGGAAGAGTGACGACGTGAGTTTCTTTGCTCTTATTTGGTTGAGTTGTACCTATTGAAGTTACAGCCTATAAAGTCATACCTTTATAACTACTGCCCTCAAAAACAACATCCTACCATTCCGCGATATATATAATGTGTGAAAAATATAATAAATACCTTATGGGTGATGAGTAGTTGTAGTTGAGCATTATGGAGAAGTATCTCGAAACCGGCTAGGGGTGTGATATCGGCGAGACGGAACACCCAGCGTACATTGTCTCGGCGCCAGCCACGCGAGCTGCTGGACTGGCGAGACCATCGTATTGGACGACACTACACACACATATTATTATTATAGTTTTATGGATTTAATGCAGTATATATGTATTTTACAATTCCATAGTAAAAGTTCCTTTCCTGTATCTCGATACAAATTCGCATTTTAAATATTAAATACATGGACGACCGAGCCTGCTCGGTTCTTTAAAAAACATTTTTAAATTAAAATAAACTGTTAGGTTTGCCTCAAAACATTACATATATACATACTAAATGTCACGGAAATAGATGACGCCGTTTTCGAGATTCTGAATATATAACAATATAAAAATATACAACAATTGCTTGTTTAAAGGTATAAAGATAGACATATAAAAAGGTAACTTTTTGATGAGACAATAACTGTCCCAAGTTAACCTGGCAAGTTAAGACTGTCACGAAGCAATTGTTTGTATCTTCTGGCAACTACACTTGAGTCAGTCTCCCTTATGATTTAGCATGTTTACCATCTCAAATAATGTTGGGTACATTATTTAACATTAGATGAGATTGTGATCAAATGTTAAAAACCTATATGCTATACAATAAACATTTAAAAACGGTTATAGGAGTTAAGTAATAATGCCAAAGTTATTTAATTCTTATTATCTCTTGATTAATTAATATCTATAATCCTTTTGCTAATTATAAGTTACTTCTGTGTATTTTTGTCATTACTACTTATCATTTATAAAAAAATAGAAGAATATGAGGCTCAGACAATAAATACTTTAAAATAAGTTTAGCTAGACTATTTTTAAATAAAGAACATCTGTTCACTGATTAAATATCAGAATATTTTAAAAAGTTAAGGCCATAAGTAAAAACTTAAATGAGTTGAATGCACACCTCCGGATTAGTATCCCATCCAGTTTGCTTCAAAAGTCCATGACCTGCGAAGGCGACGAGGTCTGCTGTTGCGCTCAGTGGTTTGGTCAAGGCTCCGACCAGACCCCGACGCAAGGCTGTTGCACTGCTTCCAGACTCCCCCACAGCTACACCCACAAACGGATGGTGTGCTAACCCACCCACAGCACCTAAAATAATACGTTTTTTTCTCCTTTTTTATATTATAGGATGCAAACGAACATGCGAGTCACCTGGTGTTAAGTGATCATCGCCGTCCATAGACACTAGCAATACCAGGGGAATTGCTAGTACATTGCCAGCCTGTCTTTGTGTGGTTGGAGGAAGGGTGGAGAGGGAGGAAAGGTAGAGGAGAGGGGCGGGAAGGTGGTCCTCCGGCGCTCTCATTGACCAAACGAAACACAACAAGGCAAGCATTGCTACTTCACGTTGGTTTTCTGTGAGAGGGTGGTGCTACTCAGGTCGAGCCGACCCATTCATGCTGAAACCAGTAATAGCTTTTGCGTGGCTCTAACACCTAAATATGTACATTATTGCAAAGTTCGGGAAATAGGCAATTACAGGTTGGATACGACGGCAAAGACTTCACTAATACGATACAGGCAATTGCCATTTCCGCCGAAACATATATAGAGCTTTTCTCCTAAGAATGCAGATAAATCAAACAAACTTTTTATACTATACGTTTAATTTAATTAATATTGATAGTTCCGATAGTCATAGTGGGGCACTCATTAAAATACGCCAAAAATACTGTTTAGGAGAAAATGTTTACTTTTTTCTCGTTTTTCCAACTAATAAAATTTTCATATATTTTCCATGTATTTTTCTTTTGACTTTGCTGGACGCAGGTTTTCCATTGCCAATTTGGCTTCTGATCTAAAATCTGTTGGATTACAATTAATCTCCATTTCAATCTTTGAACCGAAGGAACTTATTTTAATTATCTACATTCCATTACAAAAGATCCAATTAAAGAGAGTTTTTGATAACTTCAGCACGCTGTTTCATATAACATTGCTGGAGCATTATAATGTTCCAAGTCCAAAAAGACGTTCCAAATTCAAAAAACGCTTCTGCAATGTATTTGATTGTCTGTGTCCGTAAATTCCATACTTCGCGTATTCTTTTTTCGAAAATAATGACAACATTTCCATGCACGTTTATTTTATCCATAATCAAGGAAATTTCTATGAAAAGGTTTATCAATTGATCACATACCTAGTATATTTATAGCGAAGTTAGTAATCCCTGTCATTAGGCCAGCGCTGAAGCTCTCCGGTGGTCGTCTCCTTGCCGCAGCGGCTCTTCTGGCGTGTTCTTCATCACCAGCGAGGAGATCGAGGTTTCTGGCCAATGAGCCAGCCCAGCAGCTGACAGAACGTACTAGAGCAGCGGCTGTCGCTGATGCAACGCCGCGAATGCCGCCAGTGGCATTAGAGACGCGCGCAGCGAGAGCCCCCGGTGCACCCAGTAGTTCCAAACCACCGACTACCCAACCTTTTATATAATTTTAATTAGTTTTACGAAAGGAATGATTACATTTGATATACTATATGATTACATTTGGTATATATACTACATGATTACATTTGGTATACTACATGATAGCATTTGGCATACTACATGATTACATTAGATATATTAATTTGACTTGGCCTTATTCGAAGCTTATTTTTAAGCAAGGCAATTCTGTTTCTTGCCTGCGTACACATTGCCGACAGTAAATACTATTACCTTCCAGTCAAGTTCGTCAGATGTCTCGTCTCATCATAGTAGACATGCACGCCCGAGCGACTCTATCGTTTTGCATCATTGATTCGAATAATACCAGGCAAAATTTAAAATATTAAGCTTGGAATACGGTAAGTAAATTAATATGCATTTATATTGTAAGATGAAACGCTTTTTTTTCGGAACTGGTTACGCTATTGACCTAGCAAGGTCTTAATAGTTTCACCGAACTTCAACATAAAACGCTTCTATTACATGATTATATCCAATATGTTGTATGATGAAACTTATGTATCATGTAGTATTCATTATTATATTAAATAATTATTACATATAAGCGATTTCTTACAATAAAGCAAATATTAATCGGGACAAGCTTTAGCCAAACCAAAATTAACTACAGAGTGATCTATTCTTTGACCTGGGGATAAACATAAATGTAAAATGAAGGGTGATTATATATTTTTTATATATAAAAGAAACTTTACCAGCGCCGAGTATAGCAGCCGAGAGGTAATGCACAGTTAGCAAATGCGTCAAGCTCGCCGGCGTAGAGATCATGTCTTGCACTTTGAAAGCACTTAGACGCAGCGGGCTCTGATCCACCGCAATGTACATATGAACCTGTAGAAAAATAATAACATAGTATATTCACTACTATCTATAAACTATGTTTATTTTACAACCCGGGAATTGATTTTTAAATATGTAAGTACGAATATTTAAACACATTTGTATACACAATTTACAAAGTAGTAAACACACATTTACTTAGCTTTCAGTTTTCTTAGTATCTTATGTATTGTTATTAAATAGGTAAATGCCTTACAATATACTTTATCAAACTATACAGTGGTATAGAAATCTAATAAAATATTGAGGTACCTAGAAATGAAACATTTTTTAATAAAATTATTACTAAATGTAGATATTAAAATAATCCAGATCAATACTCACAGCAGTATGCAAGGTTAAGGTCAAATCGAGTGGGTCTATATGGAGGCTGCGAAGACGCAGTGGATTGACCAATGACCATTCCTCAGCTAAGGCATGCTCATCATCAGACGGCGAGGACTGAGGGAATGCCATTTTGTAAAGTTCTGTAAGAGCTTTCACATAGGCATCCTCTATATATAAAGACACCGGTCCCGCATGTAGTGATACCTCCGTTAATTCTATGAATCAACAAAAACAACTTTGTTAACTTCCACGATTTTCTCTGATATTTTTTTTATATTATACAGCAAGACTGGTTAAATTGTTTGCAGTGCTCTCACAAATCACTTAATAACCGTTTCTCGTTCTAAATCAATTAAAAAAAGAATAGATGTTTACTATTTCACCAAATTATCTCGATAAACGCAAACTAATGTATACTTAACATCAGCTCAATTACGAAATAACGAATTGGTTAATAAATACGGAAACGAATGAATCACGCCCGGTTTGGCCCACGTCCTGCACCTCAACCCGCGCCCCTCTTCCCTTTGTTTGACCGTGCGGCATTCCCACGATAAGCAGTTACGTAATGATTAACCTTGAAAAGTGCCCCTTTAATTTTGTTCATTGAATTTAGGTTTCATTTTTTTAAGCTTAAAGTATCGTTTCCATACTTTTAAAACTTTTTGAACTAACTTTAATTAAAGCCTCCTTTGTTGTTTATTAATATTTGTTTTCATGTTATTGTTTTATATGTTAAGTGTGACCATGAACTATCCTACGATTGAAGGGTGTTAAACTTTAAACAGTCACCTGGTATATATACCACAGGGTGAAAAATGTAAAGTTGTTACCAAGTTGTTCTACTGTATTATTTCAGAGATAATACAAAATTGTTTTCCACATAATTATTAGAATACTGCTAGTTCTTATTCTGGTTAAAAATAAATGTGATATGTCATGTTTATAATATACAGTAGAAATGTTGATTACATCTAGTTATAGTTTTTATTAAGCTCCATATAACTTAAAACGGCATATAAGGTACTCTTTGTAATATTCACTTTCACTAAGAGTCTTATGTCATAGAAAACATTGTCTACAAGTATTCTATTTGTAAAATTATTTCATAAGTGGAATTGGTTTTTTTTTTTTTAATACAAGAAATATACTTGGATTAGAAGTAAATTTAGAAATGCTTTTGTACTGTGTATAAGAAAAGAAGCTCGATAAGCTATATTAAATATTATAAAACTGGCGAGTTTGTTCGTTTGGGTGAATACGCTTATCTCAGGAATTACTGGTCTGATTTTAAAAATTCAATGTTAGATAGATGATATCAAGGAAATAGGTAGGAAAGGAAAAAGGTATATAACATCACGCTAAGATCAATAAGAGCGGAGCACCAATGAAAATCGGTTTCCCTACGTGTGAGCGTTAGCCCAAAATAACTATTCCATGCGGACGAAGTCGTGGGAAAACCTTGATGAACGATGATCTTATATAATGTATAAACAACGGTTTATTTTAATTTATGTAATAACATGACATACAAAATATATTTGTATAATATTAAGAAATTACCTCTAAAGTTTTTGTTGAGGACTGTCCATTTATCATACTGAACGGAGATCACCAGCTTGGCTTGAGATTGTTTTATAGCAAAGACTTTTGTTTCTTGAAACATAGTCCATATTGGTGGCCAACGGTCACGACTCCATGACGGGCTGCCCGTACTCGCCACTACAGCAAAGTCGTACACACCCGTGTTGAACTGCCTATTATCGACTTGAACGAGACCCATGGAGACCACCGCCTTCGTTTTCTAATTTTATAAGAGTAATATGTAAATAAACTCTTATATTTTACAGGATAATCATTCAGAATATCACATTTTTACTCTGGTCATCCTACCCTTGCGCAGTTAATAAGCGGCACCTGGTAGTTATTTTATGGTAGTGTCGTAGTTATTATCTGCGAGTATAACTTCTATTTCTGTCGCGCCTGGTACCCATTTCAATATACGCACAAATAAAACAACGCCACACTGGAGTTTTTGGCGGGATCTTAGTCTGTCATGTAGTAGATATTACATTTAATTCAATTTATGTTATTTGACTCTATATTTTGTAATATTGGTGGTCTTTTACGTAATACAGTTTGGTTATTGTGCACAAGCGAAATGGGTGGGACATAAAACCTCGAAGCATGAAGTCTGACATGCCGTAAAAACTCCCTGCATAGTTTTAGTAAGAGAGCCGTCAACTTGTGAGAACATTGAAATGATCACAATAAACTTCTAATATTATTACTTCTTCGATAAAGCGCACTAATAATCTACAAGAAGACTAGTTGCCAAAAACAAGTGTCAGTTTGCTGTCGGACACAGACACAATCGCCGTTGCCATGTAACGCTTTAGCGTTCCTAATTCAGTATATTTTTGTGTCATAGGATGCAAACGAATATGTGGGTCACCTGGTTTTAAGTGATCACCGCCGTTCATAGACACCAGCAGCACCATGGAAGTTGCAAGTGCGTTGCCAGTCTGTGTTTGGGGAGTGGGAGGAGAAAGGGAAGAGGAGAGGGGGAAGATGAGGAGAGGTGGGCCTCCGGCTCTCTCACTGACCGATCGAAACGCAACAATGCAAGCACTGTTACTTCACGTCGGTTTTCTCTGAGAAGGTGGTACTATCCCGGGCGAGCCGACCCATTCATGTTGAAGTCAGCATTAGCTTCAGCGTGACTTTACAAAATCTACTAGTTACGTTACCATTTATTCTATGTTAGTTATTTGATACATATATATTATAGTTAGTACCTTTGAGTCAGAGGAAAGTGCGGCAGCTATACGGTCCACGTGTACGGCCACCAAAGGTATTATATCGATGGCGCAGGACATTTCTATAGAAGCACCGCCTAACAATAACCGCAACCGATCGCTTTGCGTAGGAGTCACTTCATTTTCATCCCATTCTATTAACAAATGTTATAACTAAAATCAATATCTGATATCGGTATCCAATCCATTTTTATCAGTACTACTATCTAATCCCTATAGTAATTTTAATTTCCCATATTAAATTCTATCATGACCATTTAACCTCTATCTCTCCACTCACTCACTCCATTCAATCTATTACCTCTTGCAAACGTAATAAAATGTACCTCAATAATACTACACAAAAACTCTCAGTGTACTTAACAGTACCCGGAGGACTGAACCTAGCTCGGTTTTTTAAAAGACATTTATAAATTAAAAATAAACTGTTAGCTTTGCCTCACAAAATTAGCATTTTTTTACCAAAAAAAAAAAAGATATCTCTTTTGCTGTCACTCAGATTCGAACTGAGGTTAGACGGATTTTCGAAGAAGCCGATTTCCATCTGAGCTATTTTTGTTTTAACAGCGGTGGCGCAATTTACCCTTATATTCTAGCTAAATTTTTTTGTTGCCTGATAACAGAAAAAAGGTTTTCATAAATGAAATCTAGTTAGATCGATTTATCGTCCCCGTAAATCACCTACATACTAAGTTTCACGGAAATCGCTGACGCCGTTTCCGAGATCCTGAATATATAACAATATAAAAATATACAAGAATTTCATTTAAAGATATTAGATAGATATATTAAAATCAATGAAGTAGTTTCAGTGATTCACTTGGACAGATTATGAACAGTTCAATTTTTTCATCTACGCTATTGACCCAGCAAGGTCTTAACAGCTTCACCGGACTACAACATTGTTGGTGTCAGTCTTGATAAGTGCAATGTAGGCAAACAGCGCGCCTATAAAAAATATAAAACATATACAAATCGATACGAATAAAATTAGTTTCGTAAGATTAATAAAAGAATATTACCAGAGTAAATTCTGTATATCTTCTAATACCTACGAGCAATTCTTGTATATTTTTATATTTGTATACATTTAGGATCTCGGAAACGACGTCAGCGATTTCCGAGAAAATTTAGTATGTATGTGGTTTTGGGGACGATAAATCGATCTAGGTAGATTTAATGCATAGAAAACTTTTTTTATCCAAGTTTTCAGGCAATGAAAAAATTAGCTAGAATATAAAGAAAAATTTCGTCGCCGCTGTCAAAGCTAGGCTCGGTCGACCAGGTACTTTGAATAATAACGTTTTATCAACCAAGTTTGTGTTAGTTAATCTTTTTTTATGGTAAACAAACATGTCGGTGCTCGATTTAAAAAGTACCTTGATAATCAACTTCCGACGAAAAAACGTAAGACGAATCAGGAGAAGCAGCTCTGATATTATGATCGTTTGTATTAAGGTCTCCTTCTTCTGTATATGATAAAATGAACAAAAATGAAATTAATAAATTAAAAATAAATTATAAAGTACTGCATGGAACTGCAAGGAAATTAAATAATAAAGACATTAAAAAAATTAACTTTGTTTAAATAAAACTACAAATTGAAATAATAAAAATATAAATCAATATAAGTAATCGAGATAAAGGAAAATCTATATTTACTCCTTCCTACCTTAGAAATACGGTAGACGATAATAAATTGTAACTTAACTATCAGAAATAAAAGCGGGGTTATATTTAACTTACCAGGATTCACGTGTTTTGAAGCATTCTCCTCGTATAATAAAAGGGCAGAAGCAGATTCTTTCATAGTGTCATAAGTATATAGATTGTTTGATGCCGAACCATTAGGATTGTAATTTGAGGGTCCAGCAACTATTTCGGGTGGTGGTGGGAACGAAGCCTGTTTGGAAGCGGGGAATGATGGAACAAGGGTTATTTCAGAGGCTTTCGGGGAACGAATCCGTCTTGAGTCGATATCGAAACTTGAATGATCGAGAACTGAAATAATTTAAATCTTTTTAAACTATACGAATCAAATAATAATTGCTTATAACTCATAGATTACACGTTACTTCTTACCGTTAGTATCAGCGCCAGTGCGTTCCAAACTACAAGCAATTGGGTCCGTCTATAAAGTAAATAATACATCATATAATAATTAAATTATATTTGATTTAGTAATATTATAAAACAAAGTCCTCTGCCACGTCTGTCTGTCTGTCTGTTCGGTATAAACTCAAAACTACTAAACGGATTGTCGTGTGGGTTTCACCAGTACATAAAGTGATTTATGAGCAAGGTTTACATTCGTCTCTCTGTCGGTCTGTTCGGGATAAACTAAAACTACTGAACGGATTTTCATGTGGGTTTCACCAGTAC
>JACEII010000031.1:11270539-11309286 GCA_014332785.1 Antheraea mylitta | reverse complement strand
ATTTTCATGTGGGTTTCACCAGTACATAAAGTGATTTATGAGCAAGGTTTACATCCGTCTGTCTGTCTGTTCGTTATAAACTCAAAACTACTGAACGGATTTTCGTGTGGGTTTCACCAGTACATACAGTGATGTATGAGCAAGGTTTACATCCGTCTGTCCGTCTGTCTGTTCGGAACAAACTAAAACTACTGAACGGATTTTCATGTGGGTTTCACCAGTACCCAAAGTGATTTATGAGCAAGGTTTACGTCCGTCTGTCTGTCTGTCTGTTCGGGATAAACTCAAAACTACTAAACGGATTTTGGTGTGGGTTTCACCAGTACATAAAGTGATTTATGAGCAAGGTTTACATCCGTCTGTCTGTCTGTATGTTCGGGATAAACTAAAACTACTGAACGGATTTTCATGTGGATTTCACCAGTACCCAAAGTGATTTATGAGCAAGGTCTACGTCCGTCTGTCTGTCTGTCTGTTCGGGATAAACTCTAAACTACTGAACGGATTTTCGTGTGGCTTTCACCAGTACATGAAGTGATTTATGAGCAAGGTTTAGGTATATAATTCGTAAAAGTTTTTTTTTTCGGAGCACGACAACGTCTTAAGAAAGGAGTTCTTTTTTAATTCTATTTTAATTATACTTTACCTAATTCGAACCATCTTTTTACGTTTGGAAAATACGTGGTATTAAAGATAGTGATTTTCATAGACACGTTATGTGATAACGTTACAACATAAAAAAATCATGTAATACAACGTAAAACTGAATTACGGTACAGCATATCCTCATTGCGAACTAGCTTTTGACCGCGGTTTTGATCGCTTTAATGTAAGTTCAGCTACTGTAGTTTTTTTTTATGGGTAAAGACTACTCTATGTCCTTCTCTGTGCTGATATCGTTTATGCGAAATTCCATGATAATCTCTCGAGTAGCTAGAACGTAAATGTGTTACAAAGAAACACACATTCGTACCTATATTCAATAAGTAAGTATAAGTAAGTCAAATCGTCAATTATAATAAATCATCTTTTATAATATGATGGTGCTCTTTGAATATGGGAAAACCACTCAAAAAAGGTCTCGTATTCATGGTATTATTTTACCACTCTACATTCTGAGACATAATAAACCACAAGTTACATTGCAATCAATGAAATCGACGTGTAGACACCACGAATCAAACAAAATAACTTGACCAAGTGATAAATCACCAAAAGGGGTCTAAAATGAAATAGAAATATCCGTACCTTCAAGTCTTCTTCAGAATATTTTGAGAAAATGCCGTGGAGACGGCGTCGGATATCGCTAGCTGAGATATCATCCTGTAACAACAAAATAATTGAGTCGTTGTATTTCAGAATCAATTATATCCAAGTTTAATTCTTTAATGTTTTGCAGTTTTTATACACTGAGAACGAAGTTCAAATTTTGCTATCCATAAGTTTTTTAGTTTTCGAAGTAAAAAATTAATCACGCATGACTTGGGTAAGTAAGCTAGTGAATGCGTTACGAAAACGTGTGATCTGGCGATGCGAACAGAAGTTGAGAGAGAAAAATAAGTTAGTGAATACAACCCATAGTTTGTAAAAACCTGTAATACATATTTGTCGAAAACTAATACATAAATGTAATATATAAATGTACCAGATGACTGTTTCGACAGTAGCAATATTTCTTAAGAACACTCAGCAATCGATTCCCAATCAATTAAAAAATAGAAGCTTAATATTTGACCTAATTATCTACAAAAATATAAAAATTATACACAATCTTACGCGTAGGCGTCCATGTTAACCTTCAATGTTAATGATTTCACTTTCATTTGAAAGGGAATGTGGGAACGTCAGGAACAAAACAAAATGGTTTCTTGCCCGTTTTACTATAGAAAGTTATGAATAACCAGGTCACCCATTGTAGCTTTTGGCACCGGTCATTGCACTTAGGTTTATTATTTTATTTATACGTTTGTGGCTATACTTTTCATAGTTTTCGAACAAACTTTAACTAAGGTTTTCTTGGTTGTTTATTAGTATTTGTTTTAGCGTTATCATTTTATGTGTTAAATGTGACCATGAAGTGCCATATCCTAGAATACTGCGAGTGTCTAATATTTCACTAAAATATGATATTGATAAAAAACAGAATTGGATCCAAAATTGTATGTAATTGTAATATACGTAAGGATAGCGTATATTGATAAGAAGAAGGTTTTAGTGTATAAAGGTTAAATGAGTATATAAAAAAACTAAAACTAACATGATCGACCTCTTGAAGCTCGATGAGAGACGAATGGGGGTGCATGCGTATGCGCAACTTAATTGTAATACCTCCGCGAATTTGAACCAGTTGCTCTCCGTCAGATACCGCTATTGGTTGACACCAATTCATCTCTGCCTCCTCTGTAAAAAATAAATCTATACATATAAATAATTTGGTTATTATGCACACGGGAAGTGGACCAGAAATAATACCACAGATCATGAAGTAGAACTTACGACAAAAACTCCCTGGAATGTTCTAACAACACGGCCACCACCTTATTGGTGAAATGACAATGATCGCAAGAAACTTGTAATATCATTACCAACTCGATAATGGCAGTAAGAAACTACTAGAAGATCGGTGCCAAAACAAAAAGATCGTTGTGTAGTCCGGTGAAGCTGTTAAGACCTTGCTGGGTCAATAGCGTAGACATTTCGAAAAAAAAAGATCGTTGGACGTTTTGTCTAACCGGATAGGAGTCTGAAATGACTTTTAAAAATTTCAAGACACTTTGGAAGATAAGTGTCTTGTTTATCAAATGTTAAGTCTTGTATTGCAATTGATACAGATGTAAAGTAATAATATTTTATGCGACCAAAGTTCTCTAACTCCAATCAAAAATAAAGAAGTACAATTTATAATCAAATAACAATAATAAACAAATTCTATGAAACAAGTTTAGACATTTATCCTGCCTTTAACAACGGGAACATTTGCTTGGAAGAATGCGACAAAAATAGATTGCTTACCTCTAGACTTAGCGATGATAATGTACGGAATATAATTCTTCTTGGGTGCGTTATGTGGTAATGGGTATCGAGCACAATACGAAGGGCTAGAGTAATGTATAACCGAGTTTGGATGGACAAAGCACCACCAATTAATACCCTTGCATTCTTGTTTTGCCTACAAACATTACAAAAGATATACTAAATCCGGCATGGAACACAGCTTTTATTTGGCACGTCGAGGTGAAGAGTGAGATAGTCTATTAAGTTCGATTTCGTATAATGTTATCTTTGTCTATTGTAGTACGAAAATGAAAACGCTTTACACAACCGAAGCAAACCAATCATCGTCGGACGTCTTACTCTTGTCTTTGTTTTGCTCAATCAAATAGCAGGTATTTTCTATTGGACGATGCCAGTATATTATTGTGTGTATTCACATCTATACTAATATTATAAAGAGGTAAAGTTTGTGAGTTTGTGACGTTGTAGGGGTAATTTCAGAAACTACTGAACCGATTTGAAAAATTTGTTCAGTGTTATTATATAGCTCATTTATCGAGAAAGATTAGAGGCTATATATCATCACGCTAAGATCAATAAAAGCGGAGCACCAATAAAAGATGTTTCAAAACCGCTGCGAGTTAGCGATAGCCCCAAGTAACTATTACTAGGCGAACGAAGTCACAGGCAGGAGCAAATACGATAATTCGAAATTGTAGTTAAATGATGTGTATTACACACATTGTAGTGGGATTTTTAATTTATTATTTCGACGATCCACATGTGAATCACGTACTATTACTATTATAAATATACGATTCACATGGAATGATATCAAAAATATCAGTGGCCTAGATTGAGAGTTAGAGTAGTTTCAAAGTAATTTATATAAACTGATTATATATTTCGAAATTAGTGAATAATATGGTAACTTGCGCCATTCTTATGATTAACAGTTCACTATAACCGTATATGGTTTTAAAAGCAACTAATAGCGATGAAAGCGAATAAAATGAACAAATAGATGTATATGAAAAATAATGAACTAATCGAAATTTCTAGAAGCCTCCCATGTTTACGTTAAGTAATTACAGCACTGAAAATTATTTACGTCATCATTACTTCTACTGATGAAAAACTGTTACTTTTACGGATTTTAGACCATTATTGGTTTCTGTCAGCGGTCGCTAATGTATGTATTTGATCTATCCCTTTGGAAACAGTACATTTTTGAATTTTTGGAGTATATATTGGAGAATTTTATGACGATAGAGGAAAAATTCGATCGACTCACCTTAACAGACGACGTCGAGGGTTCATCGGGTAGATGTAATGGTTCGGCGATGGCGAAAGAGATTCGCGTCCGATTATGAACCACATACTGAGGACAGGGATCCTTACTTACCGACAGGATCCATCGTCCCTCATGTTTAAATTGTGTCACCACTACTGGCACCTGGCGACCAAAAATATCAATATTATCTCCTTAATAGACTATTCATCAGTTATGTCAAACAAAATTTTGCGAACATTTCTAAGACATGGCGTCATTCTCTTCCATTTACGTCATTTATCTTGCGTTCGATTGACCGATCCAGCATTAACTCTTGAAGCGTAAAATATAATTTATCTAGTCTCTTATATTTTTAAAGTCCTTGTGAAACCGAACCTGTAGGTTTTACATACTATAGAAACATAAAATAGGTATTGTCGTAAAAACATACGATAAAAGTGAAACTCTTGTATATCAGGAAAACATTTTAATTAGTCATCAGTCATTTTGGAATAATACAGATTTTGTTTAGTCATCGCCAGGCCACCTGAACGCAGTACACGTAACCACGGAGAATGGGAAAGAAAGCGAAAAGAGCGTATGCGTCACTGTTATTCATTAGGAATTCATAGGAATTATTGTAAAACAAGCGAAACGTATTTTAAGACGGCACTTCATTAACAAACTATATCCAAAAACTTAAATATCTTGTCATCGTGTTGTTGAAAATACTTCTCCTCGATTAAACTGCAACAGTGCTTTTCTAAAGAGTGTCCTACTATATAAATATATGTATTTTTTTAGTCAAGAATAAAAAAAACCTGAAAGCAAGGGAGACACTGCTCCCGTTCTATGCAACACAGTGCTTACCTCCACCACTCTTTCTTATACAAAAAGGTGGCGGATCAGAATTTCAAAACCCTCCCATACAAAATTTCACTTAAACATACGTCACACATTTTAACTTAAAATTGATTACTTATTACTTAACACTAGACCGTATCGAATAATATTATACAAATATAATAATTTCAACCGTGCCTTGGACGATACAAAATAGTTGACAGTGAATTCAAAATTATATTATAGCTGTAACTATATCTCTTATTGATATTTTGATATCATAGTTTTAATGCTTTAAATAATAAATAGAATTCGCAACATTCGATATCTTTGACAACCAAGTAAGGTAAGTAAGAACAAACAGTACGGTACAATACGGTACCACGAAGTAAGACACACCGTTACTCGCAACGTTATGTGTATTATAATCTACACTGTATATAATTATAATACAAAGTTTAAGAAAAAGAGATCAGATCAATATTAAATAAGTAAAATGGTATATCTATCTTCTAATACCTTTAAACGAGCATTTCTTGTATATTTTTATATTTGTATATATTCAAGATTTCGGAAACGGCGTCAGCGATTTCCGTGAAACTTAGTATGTAGGTAGTTTCGGGGATGATAAATCGATCTAGCTAGATTTCATTTATAGAACACTTTTTTCATCCGAGTTTCCAAGTAATGAAAAAATATAGCTAGAAAATAAAGGTAAATTTTGCCGCCGCTATCAAAACAAAAATAGCTCAGATGGAATCGGCGACTTCTAAAAATCTGTCTAACCCCAGTTCGAATCCGAGTGACAGCAAATGAGACATCTTTTTTTAATACTTTTTTTGGTGAAAAAAAAAAAACGCTAATTTTGTAAGGCAAAACTAACAGTTTATTTTAATTTAAAAATATTTTTTAAAGAACCGAGCTAGGCTCGGTCATCCAGGTACTATACGTTATACTCTTAACTCTTGTATTCAATCTGTTTGTAGTTTTAAATTAATCATGATACGGTTCAGTATTTCAGAGTTTACGAAATGGTAAGACTCACAGAATTCTTGTTACTGTCGATAAGTCCGAAGGAACGTCGTGAAGGTCTGATCCCGATACGTATTGGTACCGGTGGCCAAGCGGGATAATATCCACCGGGTAGTGCCACACATAGATACGTCCTCAGTTCTGAGGGATAGGTGCCACGCCAACGATCGCGTATCCAGAACCACGCTAATGGCGTCCCGTCGAAACTACAACCATTTTTTTTTAAGAAATACTGTAATTTGACTCGGTTTTATTCAAAGCTTATTTATGTGATAGGCACTTCAGTTTCCCATCTGCCTTATTGCCCACAGTAATTATTATTAAATTCCGGCCAATTACATCCTATGTCTCACCCTACAGTGGGAGAATAACACGTTTGAAGCGACGCCATCGATTTGCTTCATTGATTCAACAACTTTTATAGGTGGTAGAGCCAAGCTGGAGCTATTACTGACTTCAGCATAAATGGGCCGGCTCGACCGGGGTAGTACCACCCGATACACAAACACCTACGTCAAGTAACAGTGCTGACATTGTTGCGTTTCATTCGGTCAGTGAGAGCACCGGATGCCCACTTCTCCTCACCTTCACCCTCTCCTCTTCCCTTCCTCCCCCCTCCTCTCCCAACACAGGCTGCCAACTTGCAAGTGTCTATGAACGGTGGCGATCACTTAACATCAAGTGACCCATTTGTTCGTATGCCTCCTAACAACACTATTATAAATAGTTTTGGATTAACAAATTTACCTTTAAAAAGACCAGTTCATATCAACAGATCTGATCAAAATGATGCTACTTCTCTACTACTCGGATTTAAAATATTTGTAATGTACTCTACACACTCTTTATCAAACGAATCCTTTATTCCGAGCGATAAACCATATCAAACTTAAATAATATAGTAATAGTAAAAGAAGACTTATTAAAAACTCACCTTCCTTTTTTAGTAGGATAGGCAAATTTGAATGATGTCAAATGCAAAATAGAATGATTTTCCTTTTCAATTGGCACGGCGATCGGAGATATCTATATTAAAAAAGAATTACCCTGTGCTTACATTTTAATTTTTTAACTCATAACACTTTATTTACATGTTATTCAGATATATTAAAAGATGAACTATGAAATATCTCTTTGTAGACTATTTATAATGTAATTACATTTATCGGTACTGTTAAGGACAGCTGAGCCTCGTAATGTTTATGATTTAAGATACATAAAAATACCTTAGGTAGAGCGGGCATTATAACGTAAAAGTCTTGCGAGGCTTAACAACGTTAAGTATTATGAATAGTCATAATTTCTCATGTAATGTTTGAATGTAGATAAGTAATTATGTTTGGAATATTAAAGAGTCTTACGTCGTTTATTATAATGTCTTATGTAGTAATAAAGTTCTTATGTCGATGATATAACATTCTATGTAGTATTAATAAGTATTATGTCGCTTAATATCTCGTACATAGAATATCTCACGGTAAAATCGTATGTGTAATGTTTATGTTAGTGTAACTTGAGTCATAACGTTGTAAGAAGAGTAAATAATGTGTTCTTATGTATATTACTCAAGTAAACAGCCTTATGTAACGATTAAAAGTATCGTTAACAATATTTGAATTTAACCGCCAAACCGATTATTCTTATTATTTGAAGGAAATTGTACTGAACCACCACGTAAAATGTATCGTCGATTAATGTAAATTGTAAATGTGTATGATAAATGGCGGCATCCTTAGGACACAAATAATGTACTAGGTGTAAGTATGTAATCGTGTACATATATAAGAAAAAGTGTATGTAAAATACCGGCTTTCGCAACACGATTAAAGAAGTGTAAACAAGTATTCCTTATAAAATATACAGTCCACTGAAGTTTCTGCTGCTGAAGTTTTATTGAACCCGGATAGGACCTTGACCTCAATAGGTACTATCTATCCTAATATTATAAAGAGGTGAAGTTTGTGAGTTTGTGACTTTGTACAGGTTAATATCTGAATCTATTAAACTAAGTTTAAAAATACTTTTACCAATATAAAGCCACGTTATTTGCGAGTGTCATAGGCTATATACTAACCGGAAAAATTAAGACTTTTTTGTGGTAGTCGGATTTGGAAAGGAAGTCGGAGAAAAGACAGTCGAACGAAAACGTTTCTTACGAACGTTGCCTTAACGATGACAGATATATATGATTGAGTTCTAGAGTAAAGTTGTAGAGCTTGATAATACCTACAAAAAAGTCAGCGACAGCATATGTGTAACTTCAAGGTTTTGTTTTTTAATTATCAAGGCGAGAAAATGTTCGCCGTGCTCGCTACTAAAATAATATTCTTGTACAATATAAATCGAAGACAATAGTATCTAACACTTGATTTTTATTATATAACATGAAACTTTAAAATGAACTCTCTACTATATTAGTAAACATGTATTACTATACTAAATTAGTATTGAATTAATGATGATTATAATATTTAAAATTAAACTCACCAGTATTTTAGTATCGAGTCTGTTCAGCAAGAAGTAAGTAGAACTCAGCCCGAGTATGTTGATCCCCTCTTTAATTTCGTAGTACAAATTAAGTATCGCAACCTAATGAAAACCATATAAAGGTATATTGTATTATTTATAATTCTCAATATATTACTAATTAACATGTACAATCTGTTATTTATACATATAGTAAAGACGTAAATCTAATTTGAATGTACTTCTAAAAAAAAATTGTTGCAGACGGCTAGGTATAAGTAATAGAATATATTTCAATTATTTTTAGAAATGTCTTTCTTTTTGTCTGTTTGTTTGGGCAAGTGTCACCGCTAAAGTGTTGTGTTGACGATAAAACCTCTCCAAGAAAATTATAGAGCATATTTTCGAGTAACATTTAATTTTTATTTCATTAGAACCGGTTCGGTCTATCAAAAGTTGTCGTAAGTTGAAGAAATAAGTTGGCCGCTACGGGAGGCCTGGCAGATGTGAAACATTTAAATTTATATTAGAATTTATAATTTAATACGTGTCAACTATTCTATAGTCGCATAAAAATAGTACACAGCTTACACAGTAAAGCAACGTAGTGTATAATATACGTGCGCATGACGGCATAAGAGTGTCATGTCGATTTCCGTGACGGCATACGGGTTCATTTTACTGCCAAGGTTCGTCAAAAGGAACCATTTTAGAGATCGCTAATATTGTTTTTATTATTGACGACCAATCTCACATAACGAGAAGCTCGCAGACTCATATGACAAAGCAGTGATTTTCGCTGGATTGTAGATCTGTCAGTGGTGGTTGTTATTTTTGATTTCCACAATGCTTGCCATTAGATATAGTATATAACTTTGTCGTGTTACAATAAAAAAAACCATAGTACCTTCTGGTTGCAGTGTATAGCGAACTCGGTGTTACGGTCGATTGCTACCTGTCCAGGCGGCGGTACATAATACGGGGAGGGTTCCTGGTCAAACACTTCGAGTTGACCACTCACGAATGTATCTCGACCCATTTCCACTGATATATAGAACGGTCGCTGGAATTATACGATGAAACCTAGTTTTTGTTTTATATGTATACAAGTTTAACATACTTCAATACTTTGATAGTTCATGGTCTCATTTAACATATACAATAAATATATCAAAACAAATACTAATAAAGAACAAAGAGAACCTTAGTTGAAGTTTGTTTTAAAACTGTTAAATGTTAAAAGTATAGAGATACTTTTAAATATAAGAAAAAATCGCATCTAGATTCAAATAACAACATTAAAGTGGTGCTCTTCAAGGTTATTTATTCATTACGTAGCTGCTTCTCGTCGGAACGCCGCACGGTCGAACAAATGGAAGCGAGGCGCGGGTCAAGGTGCGAAAGGGTGTGATTCATTACTTTGCATATTATTACACCAGTTCATTTTTGCGTAAATCACCTGATGTTGAGTGTAAATCAGTTTTGTTTTTCTCTAGATAATTAGGTCAAATATCAAGCACTTATTTTATAATTGATTTAGAACGAAAATCGACTAATGATTATTCTGTAAAAATATTGCTGGCGACTAACTAGTCCGGATATATATAAAAACACAGTGTAATGGTGTTTTTCTACGATGAACTCATAAATGATGCATAAACAACGGCAAACCTTTATCGTTTTATTTATACGAGTGTTCGTCGAACTTCGACCGTGAAGAAAAAACTAACTTCGAAATTTTTCCAATTTATAAAACTAAAGCTCGTATTGACGATTGCTAGGCTATTGAGATATTAAATAAAAAATAAAATTGAATTACATGCAGAGGTGGGATATGTTCTTAACTGTTCTCTCCAATAATATTATATGTAGAAAGCTTTAGATACGTTACATACTACATGATATTTTGACAAAACAAATGACACGATAACGCACACACACGTAAAGTAATATTGTAACGCCACACTCTCTAAGATAAAATATGGAAGTAAGAAGGTATATTCTCAATATCGGTGGTGAAAAAGATAGAGTTATATGTTATACGGGCAGATTGACGTGGCAATCGTCAGAAGTAAGCTAGCTAGCTATGTTTTAACAAGCCGCTATCGAAAGTTATGACATACCTACAGCTTTTTAGTTATAATATCATTGGTTCTCCCACCGATTTACTTATAGATATAATATGTACATAGACATACTCGGATGACAGTGGAAGGTGGTGCTAGAGCGACTCCTGGTTCTAGAATGCAGACAGGTGCAGCGTCGAATGCTCGTAGAGTCAAGATTATCGGAGCCGCGTTACAAAGAAGCAAGACAGGTGACACTTGAACGTCTACACAACATCCACCACCTCCGCGGACCGGCTGATATTGTACCTGTTTTAATTTTTTTTAATATACTAGCTTCGCTCTTATTTATTGAAGAAGCTAAAAACATGTCACTAATTATAGTTTACTAGCTCCTGCCCACGACTTCATCCGCATTGTAATAGTTACTCTGGGCTAACGCTAACACGCAATGGAACTCTCAAGAAAAATCCCGATTACGAAACATTTTTCAATGGTGCTCCGCTCCTATTAGTCGTAGCGTGATGACATATAGCTTATAACATTTCTCGATAAATTTAAATGAGCTATATAGCACTGAATTTTTCATATCGGACCAGTGGTTCATGAAATTATTCCTTACAACATCATAAACTCACAACGTCACAAACTCACAAATTTTACGTCTTTATAATATAAGTATAGATTAGTATCGAGACGTAAACAATCAAGACAATTAGTATTTATATTTAATCAGAACAATGGCTATATGGATAATATCTGCTTTTTAGATATGAAAAAATATTGGTCCCATATTTTCAATAATCTTACTATACCACCAATCAGAACCACCAGTTTAGCAAACTACTAAGTGGAACCGATGAACAGTTAAACGAAAGGTATCACTAGTATTTTGCAGCGAATCATTTAATTCTAATAATTTTCTAGGTACTAACTAGCTATAATATAAATACTTACAACGACATCGCTTTTAGGCTGGCCCGAAGAAGAAATCCAAGATTCACTGAAGTGGCTGGTTACAATTGAATAGGGCCACGAAGGTTTTGCCTTTTTTCCATGCTTGCGTAACCTTAACATAAATTTATGTTTCATTAAGTAATCACATATATATGTATATAATTAGAATACACATGGTTATAAATTAGTAAATGTCATTGTATAGAATAAATAGATTTTCACTAAACAATAACCAAATTATTATATTTAGAGTAACTTCTCTTTTAGCACAGGTCTCCTTAAAGGAATGCAGGCAACTGAAATATATATTATTAAGTATAATTCCGAAAAAAGATTAGATATTCTGAAATATTACTAAAATAAGTGTACAATGTGAGTTACGTTAGTTCCAGAAGCCAATACTAAGGAAATATATCCTTATATATATACAATATTATGTTCAGAGTCTTTGTTATCAGGTTACTAACCACTGCCTGATTTCATTAAGCACGTCATCGACGTCTACGACGAGCGGTTGTCTCTCGAAGACCGTTGTCTCAGTAACGCTGTAGTGTAGCGGTATCGGTTTACAAGTCATCGAAGTATCGGAATTTCTAAAAGAATACAACCGCAGTTTAAGTTACAACGCGATTATTCATTAGATAAAAGTATCTAGTATCATCCACCAAAATAAACTTCGACAACCATGTCAAACATGACAACCATGATAAATATGACAACCACATGATAAATATGACAACTATAATAAATATGACAATCATGATAAATATATCAACCATGATAAATATGACAACCATGATAATTATGACAACCATGATAAACATGACAACCATGACAAATATGACAACCACATGACAAACATGACAGCTATAATAATTATGACAACTATGACAAAAAAACAACCAAAATTTAAAAGGTCTTCATTTTATACAAGAAATATACTTTTATTTTAAACACAATGATACAGAGTTACATATTAGGTGTTAATGGAATTTTCCGCCATAATAATTAGATACTACTAGCAACAGTTTAAAAATTAGAAAATTAAAAAGACTGTTCAGCAATCTGTACCTTGAAAAATAAGAATATATTGTCGTTTCGTAGTTCGAATTGCTACAAAAAATAATTCTTGTAAAAAAAAGACTGTCAGTATCGTAGACTAAACAATAATATTTTCAAAAAAGGATAGGATCCATTATCTTTGAAAATTACTTTAAATAATGAAATGATAACACTTATGATCCAATAAGATTTTGTTACTTATTCTCTACATTGCTAACGAAGCTGCAATTCAAATCATAGTTAGAATACATGTCATTTTTGTGTAGAACATCACGCACAAATATTCGACAGACGTATGTTTTTTTTATTGCACGTACTTATTTAAAGACAGTTAATTATTATTATTTATTATATGCCTATGATAGATGCTTATACATTCTTCATATATTAAAATCCTTAAACCTCAATTTAAATCGAAATAGAAGTAATCATACATAGGAATAAGCGTTTTAATCAAAAACTTGTACAGTGGAAACAAAGTATAGGAAGGTTATTACTTGTATTGGAAGGTCATGCTGTGTCGAGCTGCGGTAGTACCAGGAACCATCAGTTGTGTAGTGGCCCCACGTCCATCAGCCGGCTGACGTTTCGGTGTAAGAAATAGTTCAGGATCAGTCAAATCCATGTATGAGAGACCAGCTTCGGTGTGTACCAATACCTATGTGTAAATTACACGATATGATATCGTTCGAAAACACAATTCATTGAAAATTATCGATTGTCATGGATTAGGTATCGATAATCGATAATTCAAAATTAAAATGTGATACATATGTGGTGTAGAAGATCATGTTAATAAAATTCTTAAACTATGACATCACTTTTTAATTAGTAACATTTATGCTAACAAAAAATATAACTGATAATTTTGTAGGAACACAATTATACTATTAATCTGTGACAGATTATTGTAGAGCGTTAGCTGTCAGTTCATTGTCACGCTCGGTACGTAAACGCACGCGTGTAATAAACTAATCTGCAATGCATGATGCCTGTCATTATATTCCCAGAATTACCCATACATATACGAGTAATATAGTAAGGACTCTATACATCCTACACACATAACACCAAACCTTACAATTGGAAATAATATCACGTCATTGTTAGTATACATACTGATATGATCAAATTGATGATAGAATGATATTCAGTTAAGTTTTTAAATGATTCATATACATTACATATACAGACTTACATTCATATTCAATGGTAGATGCGATTGAAGGATATACAATGGCCACATTGTAGCGAGTAAACGTCCATCAGCCTGCGCACGCGCAACGCGACACCACATCGATGTATAGGGCACTTCGTCGCTTAATGGTACTGGTATAGGAAAGCAAAATCATAGAATAAGCAATATTATTCGTTTAGGCACATTCTAAAGTTTTTCTTCAGTTTTTATATGATTGGTTGGGCATTTGTTTTTTGAGAAAATTGTAAATCATAAGTTACTGTACGGCCCCCTTTTTTTTCTTCGAACTGACTATGCTATTGGCCTTAATTCTTTGGCCTTTACAGCTTCACCGGACTACAACTGTACGGCCCCGTTACACATGAATGTATGCATAATTTTATCCGTGATGATCGTGTAGAATTAAAAATGATTCTGATGGAAATAATTGTTTCTGATAACTTCCATGATTTTCATTTATTAAGCAATATAAGTTAAATCAATCCTGGGACAGTGTTGATTGCAAAAAAAATCTATTTATAGAAATGTCCTCTTTACATTTTCCATTAATATGTACTTTTCAACAACCTCGTATTGTATGTAATTACAAATATAAAAATTAAGTGCTATATGGGGTGAATATATATGAATATGTATAAATACATAGTAAAATAGGATAAGTGCAGAGTGGATGACTCACGAATACCCTTGAAACTTAAGGGGAAGGTATATACAATTATAATGTACTAGTCATGTATGTACCCGAGGGTCTAAGCTACGAAAGAGATGAATGTAAAATTACATGTAACAGATATGCGAATGATAAGATAGATGTGTGGTGTAAACAGAATGAATAAGATTAATAATGTAGTTTTTGGCGGGATTTTAATCTGTCATGTAGTGGATTTTATATTCTATTCATAATATTGTGTTATTTGACTCTATATTGTGTTAAATTTGTAGCGAGTTAAATTTGTAGTGTTTTCATCGATACGACCTTGGTTCTTTGCCTATTTTTAGAAGAACACAGAAAAAAAATAAGTTTTTGTATAGTTTTTTGGCTCTGGTGTCAATTTGGGTTTTTCAAATTACAACTATTCTATTTTCTTTCGTCAATGTGTCGATTTTAGTTAATATGATGGCGTTTACCTTTCACCAACCAGGGCACGTTCTCATTAGGACATTCTCTAAGAGGGATGTCACCAGACCAGCCGGCATTACACTCCGCGAATTTTAACCTGTAAGCAATTTATATTATTTCAGTTAGTTCTTGAAGTATAGACTAAGTAGATCATAAAGTAATCAACCTAACTTACTTAAGCATTAGATAGGAATCAGCACCGCAGAGTATGCTCTTTCCTACGGTTTCAGAAGGGAGTTGGCCGTTCGCTATAATGTGCCATTGTTCCGAGTCTATGCAACGCGCTCGAACCTATAAAAAAACAATATAATTTATTCATCCTACTAAAATAGATTATATAACTTTGAAGATATACAATTATTTTTTTTAAATACGTCTCAATTCAGATTAATTTTTATTTTCAATTCGATGTTTTAAAACGTTTGGAGCAATCATACACAATTATGCATTTTATTTAACATTGATAAATCATAAAATAAATACACATTTAAAGAAAAAATGTTGCAATCTTGATACATTAAAAACACCTCGCAATCATCTTTCAAGGAAAAAAAAAACTTTCAAGATTGTGTACCATCTAAAAATTAAGAAGCCTCATTTGAAAACAAGTAACAATATTATAATTTTAGCATATTTCAATTATATTTCATTTGTTAATTGTTAGTGAATGTGAATATAGTGTAACGACGGGCGAGAAACGAATACTTATAAAAACTTCGAAGTTAGGCTTCTGATATATTTGCAGTAAACTGTGATAATTAATTAAAAAGGATTTGGTAGGTGGCAAAGCCACGCTAAAGCTATTACTGCCTTCAGCATGAATGTGTCGGCTCATCCCCGGTGGTACTACCCCAGTAGTGCTTACGTTGTTGCGGTTCGTTCGGTCAGTGAGAGCGCTTCCCTTCTTTTCCTACCTCTTCCCAATCCACCTGCTTCCTTTCCCATACACAGGCTGGCAACACAGTTGCGACTCCCCTGGTGTTGTTAGTGTCTATGGACGGTGGTGATCACTGAACATTAGGTGATCAACCTGTTCGTTTGCTACCTTTGATAGCAAAAAAAAAACGATACCAGATATGTAACATATTGACATAATTAGATTTTAAAACAATGTACAAATAGCTGACCTTATACAATAGATCACGATGCAGCATGTTGGAGAGCACTAATCTACCAGACAAATAAAGGTTTCGTTGGGCTCCTGAGTCTGTTACTTTGGCATGAATGAACACTCCAGTACCGGGAATCGGATTTTCGCTATCCAAGTTTTCTGCATCTTCCAATCGGACACGACTACCTCCAGCAACGAATGGTATACCTAACAAAATATATAAACTAAATGTAAAATTCTAATGATGAATTCTAAAATAACAAATATGTACTTTAACCGATGTGCAGACTTTAGATTTACAGAAAATAATCTAGTCCCAAGACCATATGTATATTAAGGAATATTGTTTGCAAAATTGTTATTTTTTAAATCGTATTCTCATGGGTGTAGTTAGGAATATGTATAGTAGGGAGTAAGTACCCTATCATAGTATTCGGTAACATTAATACCACAAGTTAAAAGTCAGACTCAAGAGTTGAGGCGTTAAAATGACCCATAACTTTCAATAAGCATTTCATAAAAACACGCGTGAAACGTCATGACCTTTCGACAGTGGGTAGTTTCATCCATTACCCTTGTCATAGCGCAATCTGTTTAAGATGTGAAATTCCTTAAGGATATGAAAACGTTTTTCAACTATTGTTGTGTAAAGTCTGATTTTTCCACATGAAATTTGAACAAATTTGTCTCAATAATTCCTGAAGAGAACAATTCATAGTGGTTTCTAGATGTTAAAACCCTCAGAAGTTTTAAGTCAAATTTTACTTGACACCGCCATTGGATTTAAAATATGACACATTGCTTTCCTCTAGAGGCTTGGCGAGTGCATGTGTTGGAGCTAAATCTCCATCCTTGATGAATTGATTCGCAAAAGTCGGAGCTTGACTACTTTCATGTTAAATAGAAAGTACATCATTATTAAAAGCATCTCATTATTAGCATGGGTACTGTAAAAGTCTTCTTCCCAAAATGATTTCAGAGACGGAATAGGCTACTTCAGAGCCATAATAATAACGGAATCTATCTGCCTTGGCATGTATTACTTAGACTGGTATAATAAAATTATTTTTTGAATAGTTTAAAATATAATATTATTCATAATCTTTGTTTCAGAAGCACACCAAGTAAGTTCTTATCCGAAACTTATAGAAGAGGGAGGGGACGTGGAAGTACGTTACTACGCCTACTACTATTAACAATCCACAACAACGAATACTGTACTTAATCTAATTTTTTATAACTAAAAGATTCTTGGGTGTAACTGGATCGCTCACTATTAACCCATTGTATGGTTTACAAATCACACTCATTTTAACACATAAATTTATAACATACAATAATCACGCAGCGTAACTTAAAAATAAATCAGAATTTTTTAAATAATTTCAATAATTTATGTTGTGTATTGTTAATTTAGAATATGACAGAAAAAATGAATACTTACTCCTAGACCAGTGCCAGTTAGTCATTGGTCCGGCGAGTGCGATTCGGAGCCTCCTGTTAGCTGCAGGATTCTGCCACCTTTAACAGGTTATCATTTTATTACCGTTATATAAGATGATAATAAAACTTTTCATAAATATCACTGTCTAGGAATATCTAATAACTATCATACTTGTCCTAGTACTTATATAGTAGACAAACACCGGAAGATTTCAAGTTCGGTAATGCATAAACACCATCCTGGCAAGCATTCTAATAATAAACAGGTTATTATAAGAAGATTTTTGAATTGGTCTCATTAAGACACAATGCTTTAGTAGTTTTATACAATTAGATCATTTCATATAATCTAGGGTCAATTCATATATTATCAGATTATCATAGGGCTGAACCTGAGGAGATATGTGCTCTAAACGCTAAAATATTTTATCGTAGGAATATAAATGCAATTGTTTAAAAAAAGAAAACATTTAAATTTTATTTATATGCGTTAACTTATTCTCTAAACAAAGAAATAACGTGGACAAGATCAGTCTCGGTAGTAAAATCTATCCGTATGCTGTCACGGTAAACGACATGACATTCTCTTATGCCGTCATATACAATACTTTCTTGATTTCTGCGTAAGTAGTTTACTATTTCTATTGCACGCTAATATAATTGACACGTTTTTAATCATAACTTCTAATATTAACTTAATTTTTTCACATCTACCAGCTGTCATAATTTTTTTTATTCATGCGTTATATTTACCTATAAGCAACGCTGATTCCTGGAGCTAGAGGCACAACTTCCTCGGTGCCTTCCTGTCCCAATCGCAATGTAGATGCTGTACTATTGTGAATCCAGAGGGAAATCCTGCCTTCAAGAGCGGTGGCGGTTTCTACAGTCACTTCTTGTGGAAAATCATTTACTTCGAAAACCGATTCGACGTCATCCAACGGTGTTGATTCACTGAGGTACTGTAATTTAATAAGTTCTTTTACAGAATCTGAGTGCCTACTGTATGTGTGTTGTATATCCATACGTAGCTAGTGAATGTGAGATTGGTAAAAAAATCCTGTCTTTTGAATCGTGGTGCGGATGAATCTAGAATATAGTTAGTAACGAATACCACTAGCGGATTGGCATAAAGGATAATATAAACGTGCTCCTTGGTACAGAGAGATAGTATAGTAGTTCAAAAAGCTTATTGTTTTGTTTACAAAAGATATAGAGTTATTTAAAGTTATTATTTTTTATGTAAAACTTCTTTAGGCGCGAAAGAGGTAACCGGACGACAATGCAACGGAAGTCCGTTACGGTAATATGGCGTCACGTTTTTGCACTATTTGGTTTTTAAATATGTTTGATTTTGTTAATAAATAGTAAACAAAAATTTGGAAAAAAAGTTAATGAAAAATATTGAATTGAATAATAATAATAAAGATCATACAATATAATTATGTGTACAATAAGGGTGCGCGACCGTCCTGTCATCTGGTTTCGATGTAAGTAACGAATAATTAAATTTAAGTTTCATTATCTGTACTGCCATCTATCAGCTAATTCGGAATTTAAACAACAAGTTTCACTTCAATCGCGTGTGACGGTTACACGCACTAATTTTTTAATGGAGGAAGAATTATTGGAGTACGAAGATTAAGATTATGTAGCTAGAAGATATTAAAACAATGAAATGGTAGTTCACTGACCTCATCTATAGCAGCCGACCAGTCCACTGCGAGAGCGTGTAAGGTTCGAAGCCGGGGCACGTGAATCGCAATACGCATTCTTCTCATGCAGACGCGACTGCGGACTTTATTCAACATATTCTCAGGGAACGACAACGCCACATGAGTACGAACTTTATCCACGAACAATTCCATGGCACCAGTCGTGCATTCTAATATATCGCACCTGCAAACCGATATATGTGTCGTTACATTTCAAAATAAGTTATATTCAATTTCAGCCGTTCCTAACAATTTACCTTATTTTTCAACATTTTTAAATTTTGTACGTGTAAAATATGAAGATCATACCGTACAAGACCATATGGACGGCGAAATTTCAACTTCCTTCTCGATGTATGACAATTATACATTTAAAAAAAAATTAAAGACATGAGGGATTAAAATTTAATTCAGCACATTTTAAAAAATTCTTAATTTTAAGTTGATATATTTATCTATAGACAGATATCGATGTACGGTATATTATTTACCTTTGTATTTTTTAATGACCCGTACAGTATATCTAATACTTTTAAACGAGCAATTCTTATATATTTTTATATATTCAGGATCTCGGAAACGGCGCCAGCGATTTCCGTGAAACTTAATACATAGGTGTTTTAGGAAACGATAAACTGATCTAGCTAGATTTCATTCATAGAAAATTTTTTTATCTTGATTTTTAGGCAATGTAAAATATAGCTAAAATATAAAGGTACATTTCGCCACCGTTGTCAAAACAGAAATAGCTCAGATGGAAATCGGCTGCTTTGTAAATCCGTCTAACCCCAGTTCAAATCCGAGTGATAGCAAAAGAGATGTCTTTTTTATTTTTATTTTTTGATAAAAATGCTAATTTTGTGAGGCAAACCTAACAGTTTATTTGAATTTAAAAAAATATTTAAAGAACCGAGCCAGGTTCGCGCGACCATGTACTTGCTTGAATGTTTTATATCATTTTCCCTTAAACTGTACTAGAGCACGATGCGTCGTACTAATATATCCTCAAGATATGATTTAGAAAATATATAAAACAAAAGAAAGAACACATTTATATTGATAATATATAATACTGTTGTGTATTATAATTGTCAAAGACGTTTGTTTGAATGTTCATCAACCAATACTTCTAGGGCGAACGAAACTTTCCTCAATAAAATTTGAGATAAAGTGGATTATTTAGTGGATTAGGGCACATTTTAACATCTATTACTAATCTTCAATTCGAGGTTAATGAAGTGGCTCAGCGCTTGTTACGTGTAAAATAAAAAAAATGGAATATTTACGATATTCTAGAATCAAAAAGGACAAGTGCGCCTGCGGGAGACCCCAACTGCGCGCGCACTGTGTTGTCGCGAGCGGTTATAGAGAGCACGCGGTGACTTCGCATCAACGGACGTGACACGTAGTAACCTTCTAGTGACGTCTCTTGACTAAAACAAACATATATTTAATAAGCAAACTCATCAAAAAAAAATTGTGTGTACTTATGTACACGCGTTAGAAGTTACACTTCTTTGGCATAATATGATAAAAATCTTTAAAAAAAATATCTTTCGCCTTATCCTACGTTTGTAGAAAAAACGACACAATAGAAGAAACGTATTCAATATATTGAAAGTTTTAATGCAAAGAAATACAAACACAAATACAAAGAAACAAAATGTTGACTATAGCTAACTTCAGAAAAATTAAATACGTAATAAACATTTGTTCTAAAAATGTTTCGTACTAAATGCAGCGCGGTCGCCCGAGGCAACTTCACATTATCCTATTTAGCAACTCTAACCTAACCATAGCGAGACAAAAGAGCAAGATGGCGAACATTCAGCGAGCACGGTGCATTCAAAGCGTAACCTTTTTAAAGCAAGTATTTAATACGTATGGAACTTTTTTGTATTAACACCACATGAATTTAAGTTGATATTTAAAACGCAATCAAGATGAAGTAACAGTGGCTACGTTACCTTGACAAATCTGGTAAAGAATTATGTATATTCAGTTCGAATACAGCCAGTCGGAGGACGACTCTCGTACGTGGCAATAATTTAGGCGCGAAGTATGAGTCCACGCGTAATATTCCGGCGAGTTGTTCAGCAGTAACAAAGTAATTGCCTTTTGGACCTTCAGGAGGACCAGGTGCTGGACACACCATCTGATGACGTATACAATATTTCACAAGTCATTCAGAATGAAATGAAATAGAAAATTACTATGTACATAAAATTGATATGTATCCATATCCCACTAGAATATTTTATCACATGAGTTTCTAGAAATAAAACTACATAAAAAACATAGCATTAACTATAATAGAAAAATACCTCAAAAGTTGTCTATACACATTTGACAATCATCTAAAATAATCTAACCCCAATTATGGATAAAGCTATAAAATACTACATTAATAATTATAACATCTTACATCTTAAAAACATATAATACAATATTCATAAAAAAATATATATTATAAAGAACTGATGTGGTTCACTTTCAGGTTAAATATCTCTATTCTCTCTCTCTCTCTTATATCTAATTAAAGATTATTTAAAAAAAGGATTTATGCTTAAAAAAGATAACTTCAGGTACAATTCAAAACAGATGTAAGTAATTGACGAAAATTATCTCGCAAAATGTCTTACTAAATTTATGGTGAACTACACACATCAAAAAAGTCTAAGCAACATGCGTGATATTACAAATTTTACCATTTATATGAATTAATTTCTAAGTATTTACTCAAACAAAGTGCGTAGGTAAGTAAACTTTTTTGTTATTGATGACATACTGGCTGGTTGTAAAAAAAAAGATTATGTTTGGTTTTTTCATAAAATTCAAATGACTGCGAATTTGTTTGAATTTAAGTACGTTTTAATTGCTACGTTTAGTCTTGATTTTATAATTTTACCAACCATTTAAATAAAGTTAGCGACAAAATTGAATTGTTAGATATTCTTTACGTCATGAAGCGACTTCATTTGATGGCAGATGAAATGCAAAGAGCTGTAGGGATGTTGCAAGCGGGAAGTAATCAATCTCAGGTATCTCGACATTTTGGCATTCATAGAAGTGTTATTTGTCGTCTTTGGCAGCGCTACAATAATACAGGAGAACCCGCTGAACAGCATCCAGGCCGTAAAAGGAGTACAACCACTCGGCAAGACCGGTACATACAACTGACTGCAAGACGCCAGCCGATGTTAACCGCTCGAGAGATAAGTTTGAGGCTACAAATTTCAAGTGGTGTTGATGTAAGTCCTCAAACTGTGCGAAATCGACTGCATGAGTACGGCCTACGAGCTCGACGCCCAATCAGGTGCCCACCGATACGTCACGGGAATCGCGCTCGTCGATATGAATGGTGTAGAGAACGCATAACATGGACCTAGGAACAATGGGATAAAATTATGTTTTCCGATGAGTCGCGATTCGGGTTTAAGCCTGATACAAGAAGGGTGCGAGTGTATCGTCGGCCCGGAAATACTGAAAGACTCAGGTGCGTTCAGGAAGTTCATCCATACAGCGGCTCAACAGTTATGTTATGGGCGGGTATTATGAAGAACAGGCGAACTGAGCACGTTTTTGTAAATGGAAACATGAATGCTGAAAATTACATTGAGGATATTCTCAGACCTTATGTCTACCTATTTGCACAAACCTTTGGCTCCGATTTTAGGTTAATGCATGACAATGCGCGTTCACATACAGCTCGGCGAACTAATGAATACTTTGCAACGGAGAACATCCGGGTATTGCCCTGGCCTGCACAATCGCCAGATCTCAACCCCATCGAGCACGCATGGGACATGCTCCAGAGACGTGTTTTGAAGGACTTGAACGGAGCGACAACAACTCAACAGCTGAAGGATTTGCTACAATTCCATTGGGAGCGAATACCGCAAGATGACATAAACAGTCTCAGTAATTCAATGAATAATCGTTACCGACAAGTTCTGAATAGTTCTGAATAGCAGAGGAGACCATACTTTGTATTAAATTGCTCTATTCTTTCACAATAAATACATTTTCTTTAGAAATTTCATTTTGTAAAAAAAAGTTTAGTTTCTTATGTACCTATCTTAATTTCTACAGTATATTCTAATATTGTTAATTTCTGTTATTAAAAGAACTTATAAAGACAACAGCTGTTATTTTTACATCATAGAACCCTAAAGATATTATTTTAAAAATAAAATACAACGTTATTATGTGAATAACCATCCTAAAATTTAAATTAGTACATGTTGCTTAGACATTTTTGATGACTGTATGAATTTGAATTATGATCTCAAATGTATTTTGTTTCACTTAATGGATACTCTACCGGCATTAAACAATGTATATACTCTGGAAAGTTCATATAAACACAATTAGAAGAAGAAATTAACCTACCAGGGGTTCGTCACGCGGTAAGAACTTAGCAATGTCGAACTCGAAAGGCGTTGCCGCCATATCCGCATCGTAACAAGCTCGGAAACGCCACATCAAAGCAAACACTGTCTCTGTAGATACAAATAAATAAATAATACAATAATTCAAAATGCATAAGATATGTATGTGCACTTCAAGAATTTACTTAGTCAAGATAAACATAAAAAAAATTTATTTAACAGTGAATTCAGTGTATTGTTAATATTCACCTGGTGGTGCGATGTGCAATTGAGTCTCTCTAGATTCACCAACGGGCAAGTTGAAGTATGTATGAGTCTCCCACTTGCAAAGGATTGGGTCGTAGAATTCCAACACACATTCTGTCTCTTCGTTCTGTACAATAATAATTTTAACTTTGGACAACGCACTTATACCAAGTAATGATTTGCAAGCAAATAGATCACCGTAAATCAACTGAATAGTCATGTTACGAATGTTGATTTTTATATATTCGCGAATGTGGATATTTGGAACTGGGTTTCGCAAATACGAATATTTATTCGTTCTATAAATTTTAGTGCTATTAAATACTCTATAGCCAAATTTTGACAATAAAGTGAAGTAACAGAAAGTACAGTAGCGATATTGATATCAACAGATAATCATACAATTTTTAGGAAACAGTGTTAGGTTTTACAATAAAATCCCAAAACATGTTACCGATTTGCCGGACTGTAAATTTAAGCGCGACGTCAAGCGGGTTTTAGTGTCAAAAGGCTATTATAGAGTGGATCAGTATGTGAACGATAGTGATGTCGGTAGTCCGGTGAAGCTGTTAAGACCTTGCTGGGTCAATAGCGTAGTCACTTCGAAAAAACGATAGTGATGTCTGGAATTGACTTGTCTTTGTGCATCCACTAAAAGCTATTGTTTGATGTATTGGAAATATATGTTATAAAAATGTACCTGATCGAGTTTCTTGCCGGTTCTTCTCGATGACTGGGTTATTTTCCGAACCGGTGGTAGTTTTTGACGTTCATAAGTGCCTTATTAGGGCCAAAACTGAATAAAGTATTTTTGATTTTGAATCAGACGGAGACTACTTTTTCTAAAGAGAATAACCATAAAGTTTCTTATAACTGTGACTGTAAACGGTTACCTGGCTCCCTTAGGAAGTTCAACAGTTAGTAACAATGGACCTAAAATGAAAAGTGAAAAAAAGAAAGCAGCATTTCATTTTCCAAATAAAGACTTAACTCCTCTTCCATCACTAAATTATAACCGACGCAACTTATTGTTACTAATAATGTTTAACGATTTTTACAAACCTGCCCTGGAATAGGGAACAAAACGATGCGAGTGATGGTGCGTGGATGCGGATATTTCCACGTTACGCAATTTTCATACAATGTTACTTGGTATGCGACAGGGAGCTGACCACCACCTACTATTTTGAATGCACCGCTCCTGAATACGAAACGACAAATTAATTATTTAAGGATCCCCAAAAAAAGAGAGTCGCATCTATTGTTTTCTGCATCATTTAATTATATCTATTTTGGATCAGGAAAATCGATAATTCTTAAATTATACTTGATTTAAAAAGGGCTTAGTCGTATTCGTTTTACATATTGGCTAAAGGAGCAGGATAATAAACACGTCGACTTTTCTCGAATTTTTGTTATAGTTAGTTGCGTCACTATTTCCTTGCGGACGCAGCAATATACGTTTATTGTAATTCCTTCTATCAATATGTTTTATTTACTAATATCCTTTTTTCTGTTTTTTTCTGTTTTTTTTTTTAATGAAATATATTTGACCTTGTTATTGTGTGAAATAAGGTGGTTAATTATGATATTAATAATCACAATTCTAAGTGACGACAAACTATTGCAACATAATATTGAGCGCCTCTGGGATAAATCTTATATATCTTATTGAAATTTTAACATATTTATCTAGTATATCACAATACTTAGTTTGATGCAATATTTTTTGTACGTTACAATGTTACATGAAATAGACAAGCATTTGTTGAAAAATACTTAAAAATTGCGATGACATGCACTTCCGAATGACAAAAATATACATCTGATTATTATTCTATCTATATCACTGTCTGATGTAAAATACGGTTAGGTATATAAAAGTATATGGTGCTATAGGTAAAGGGTATGTAATAGGTAAGGGTAGGGATCATGATCTTTGTTGTCATGGTACCGTTAAGTTGTAACATCATCTTTGTTGTCATGGTACCGTTAAGTTGTAACATCAGGTAGTAGCTCTGACTCTCTAAAAATAGATTTCACAGCAGTGGAGTAATTTCCCGACAGTGGATTGAGGCGCACTCTGTCATAAATGGGAACCCGTGGAGCGGAGCACGGGCTACGGCCACTGCTTCCGGAAGCAGCACGAGGGTGCGAGATACTCTCAGGACGTAGGTCGACCCGCTTACCATCTACGGGCGACCTGAGCATGTGACCAGGGCGTGGAGAATGCTCGCACATTTCAAACCCTGGTTGTATTATACCGCACGAGCGGTGGGGTTTTTAACCGGTAAGAATCTGGGCATTAACTCTTCAGCTGTTGCCCCAGTCCCCAACGACAGCTGGACACGTATCCTCTGTAGGATTTTAAAGTATCATGGGAGACCTGATAAAACTCCTGGGGCTTGGTTTCCAGAACCGGGGCATATAACTCGGCAGATGGCGTTACTCACAGTAACCCTCTGCTAAGCAAAGAGGTCCAGGATGAGGTTAGTACTACTTTGATCCGCTCGTCGGAGGGTGGAGGGCGAATAACATTTAAGGGGTTACCGCGGAAGAAAACCACGTTAAAATATTACACAGCGATGGTTTCGGACGGCGGGAGGGAAAGATCATTGGTAAACAGTCCCCGTGGGAAAAAACATATTGAAAAGTGACAGAGGAGAGACCTCCGGGCGAAGAAAAACTCGTTTAAAAGTTACCGTGGGAGGAAATTACGATAAAAATTAATAGAGGGAAGGCTTTTGGTTCGAGGATGACGGTTGAAGGAGGCAACTACTTCGCAGTCAAGCTGGAATAAGGGCGGGAAAGGCTGAGGTTTTGACTTTACATTGCACTGATTCGGTAGACCGGTAGGCAGTTTTTACTCCGTTAACACGACAGATTATATCTCGTGAGTTTTTAATCAGTCAAAGTATAACATTCCATCGCTCACCAGAGTTGGGAATGTCCAATTTAAAATTACATCTCACATTTAAAAAAAAGATATCATATGATTATTAATACCTGAGATCGTCCTTATAGTAATGATCGCCGGTGTCGTCGTTGAACGTGTCATTTGACGCTTCTGACTGCCTATCTTCGAAATGTAGCGGGGAATCTCTCGTGTTTTCTTGGTATATACTTTCTAGACTGTTCGCAGGGCACAGAGGAAACTGGCAATAAAAATATATACTAAATTCATGAACTCAATCGTAACCAAAACAAAACTTTATATTCAGCAACTTGCCGTAAATAGTTCACTTATACTTTATATACTAGAAGTAGTAACGGTTAATATGTTATATAAAATTTAAATTTCTTAAACAAAAATAAAGTACATTTCAATGTACTTTACTGGCTAAACACTTGCGGTGTTATTACAAAAAAGTTATATACGTATTAAATACTTGCTTTAAAAAGGTTTCGTACTAAATGCACCGTGTACGCCCGAGGTAAGTTCGCACTATCCTTTTTACGCAAGTGTAACCCAAACTACCAAACCAAAGCGAGACAAAAGAGCAAGATGACGAACATTCAGCGAGCGCGGTGCATTTAAAACGTAGCCTTTTTAAAGCACGTATTCAATACGTATTTAACTTTTTTGTAATAACACCGTTGGTTTTTATGGCTCAATTTGTAGATCCCAGATATTATTTTGATATGTTACTTTTACTATGGTAATGATTGGTCGTTAAATTTCGTTTAACGACAAAACATGATTTATTTGCATATACTGTGTTTCTAAGGTCATTATAATTACAGCAGCATCTATTAATATTCCGCATTTATCGTGCTAAATAAAAATAGCAAACGTTCTTATCTTGAATATCAACTGAAAAAAATATTAAGGAAAGTTTAGACAACATTTAACTTATAATTACAAAAAGTATCTAACCTCTTTGCCAAAGACATCGAGGAACGACTTCTGGATTCTGTTAAGGGCTGCGAGATCTTCGGGCCTTGGATCTATCGTTACCGAGTCGATTTCGATACCCACTAAAAGAGTTGGATCACGAGTGGATACCCCTCCTTCCATACGTCGCCACGCTTCCCACGTTGCATCCAAGGAACACCTGTTATGGATGTTTGACTTTATTCGGTGTCATTATTTACTCATCAGTTTATCAGCAGTCAACAATCCAGTATTTCTAAACATTTAGATTGTCATAGTTTTCTTCGAAATTAGAAACATTTCATCCAATGTTAGTTCATGGACATAGTGATTAATGTTTGAAACGAAGGATCAGAGATTTCGTCAATAATATTAACATTCTAAATTTTAACTCGCCAACTACCTAAAGGTTGGCTAATCTAGTGTAACATAATAGGTGAGTCTATAGGAGAATGTTATTTTTTTCTTGAGAATAAGTTTTGGGTGACACCATTAAATCTTAATACTTACAAACAAGCTTCTAATATATATTCGATATATTGTTACAAAAACTTCAAACTTCAAACTGATGAAAGCAAAGTAGTAAGACATTCATATGTGGCAGCGTTAAGACCACCATAAATCATAAGATGACAAACAGTGTTACGTATCAAGATCCACCAGTTTGTGTAGAGATTCTTCGTAGTTATAATTCCATAGTTAAATCCTTTCGAACACGGTACTCTTGTCATTGTGATCAAATTGTAATATTACAAACTAATTAACATCATGACACATACAAGATTATGTTAATTCAATGCTTACCCTAACATGAGAGGTTGCAACAGCACATGTCTCCTGTCCTCTGGTGGCCCCACAGACATTACCAATGCAACTATAGAGCTAAAAACAACTAATCGATCAGGTCTTGAACCAATTGCCACCTGAAGCGTCACTCCGTCCCATCCTACTGCACCCTCTGAACCGCGTAGCCCAATTTGGCTAGTTTGAAAAGTCATAGCTTCGATGCCATTGTTTTCTGCAATACAAACTTTATCTCTAATATCAGATATACTAAAAACATCCATTCTTATTTCATTTATTGATTTTTTCTTACACTTAAAGTTTAAATAAACAAACTCACCCAAATTCTTTCTTATTTTATATAGCCAGGGATTCGTACGTTCATCTAATTCTGTATATTTCGATGATGAACGTAATACTCTCTTATCCAACTGTACATTTAAAAAACAAAGAGTTAATCAAGTTTCATTAGTAATATTTTGTTACATAATTTTGATAAATTAGATGCCAAAAAATATGACATACCAATTTGTGTATCCTTTTAAGACGTTGTAGCCTGTCTGCGGACACTTCGAAAAGTATTGGTCTTTCAATTTCGATAGAAATGGTCCCTTTATGGTTAATGTTGATGACGCTACCTCGAGATAAACCTAATGCGAGATTAAATAGAAAAATCTATATATCTTATAATAAATAATGGTATTATAAAGAGATAAAGTTTGTGAGTTTGTGAAGTTGTAGGGAGTAATCTCAGGAACTATTGGTCTGATTTGAAAAATTCTTTCAATGTTATATAGCTCATTATCTAGGATGGTTATAGACTATATATCATTACGATAATACCAACAGGATCGCGGCACCAATAAAGAATGTTTAAAATCGGGGTTTTTTCCTCTTGAGAGCTTCCGCTGCGTGTTAGCGTTAGACCAAAGTAATTAATCCACACGATCGAAGTCGCGGGCAGAGGCTAGTAAGAAATAAAAAGTTAAAATAAAGGAAATAATACTCTATGGGGTTTTGTGATATTTGGCTCGATATTTTGCAATTTAGTAGTGTTTTACGTAATATAATTTGATTATTCTGCACAAGTGAAGTGTATGGGAAATGGTATCACAGCGCATGAATTTTCACTTGCCAGAAAAACTTCCTAGAAAGTTCTGAAAAGATGGCCACCAACTTTTCACTGAAATGATCACAGTACTACTTGACAATGGCAGTAATAATGTATTAGAAGATGCCAAAAATAAAACAAATTATCATGTTTTTACTTGCAGTGTTGTGTGAGTTTTTCAAATAAAATTTACTGTTCAGTTTACACATCAAGAAAAACATTTCTTCGACATTTGAATCTCAATAAGAGTGTCATAAATTATCGTTCCTGATAGGTTCGACTCACCATGAGGCAAAGCTATTTTCATGGTGAAGAGTGCGGGAGGTATGTCAGTCTCCGGATCAGGTGCTCCCTTAGTCGTGGTTATCAGCGGCACGTTCCAGAAACCCTCGACTTGACCCAAACCAAGTCCCACCCAGAGATCGAATATCGACACCTGGTTTTAATGCATACGTTGTAATTAATTTAAAGTATTACTAATCAAGGTTTTTCTTTAGCATAAAATCGTTCTAGTAGCCGAAACTTACGGTAGTAAATCTGAGTAAGTGATGTTAAACGGGAATGCAAATTTTCTTAAAAGACTTAATATACTTATGTAATTGCAATTACCTATATAATTAAAAATCAATTGCCGAATGTATGTAAGAGTACCACATCAGAGTGATTGTACTCAATTGAGCTAATTTGTAATCGTCAGCATAAAATTTGTATCAAAGAAAATGCACGAAAAGCCGTAAGCAAAAGATTAATTGTAGATATTTTAGATAAATAGATAGAAATCTTAGATAAAAATTTCCCATATAAAAAAGCGGACGAGTAAGTGAAACAGAAGGCAGTAGAGATATTTTTAATAATATTGATAGAACTGATAGATTGACGTTCTATTGTCATTTATTAATTAAATTTGCTTCACTTAATTACATTTACATTTAATCACAATACATAAAAGAGTATGTCTTTAAAAGACATAGAAACAGGTTAAAGTATAACGAGGTATGTATTAAAATTATGATGATTTAAAACTTAACGGTGATTAACATAGACTTACCTGAAAAGCTTTCTCATATTTTTTTCGATAGTAGTAGAAATTAGGCTGGTTAAATACAACGTGAAAGAGTGGTAAATTATTCTCATGTCGTCTCGCTTGCGGTATCTTGTACTGTGTTAAAAAAAATAAAACAAAATTGTATTTCATAGACTCGTCAGAAATTTTCAAGCGTAATAGCACTCAATCCAAGTTCTCAATAACCATTTCTTCAAAATTGAACCGAATTAGTTTAATATTGCAAATTTAAGTTTTAACACTGGTTGTTTCTTAGTTGTAAATTCAATTAAATTCATACGACGATGTATTTATTGCTCATTTATGATTACTAATATTACTTGTTTTGATTAAATTGTGTTCATTGAACTAAAAAAAAAATAGCATTCACTATATACTGATTTAAAATATTTGAAATTCTACATATTTCCTATATAACATGTTATTCTTTAATTGTATTTCTATGTAAACAAAATACAAATAGAACGAGAACTTACAAGTTCTAGCTTAACTTTGCCTATATCCGCTTTACGAATGGACTCCGATATACTGCGATTACTGGCATGGGTTACCATATCGTCAGGTAGAGTTGGCTTTGTGTCTTCTTCAACCACAGACTGTAACAAACAAAGTTATCCGATTATTAACTAGAAACTATATGAGATATATTTTATATAGACCAAGTTTCTGGTATAAGTTTTAATTGTTTTCAAATCTACATATCTTCTTGTCGCCTATAAATAAAAGTACCTGGACGACCTAGCTAGAATCGGTTCTTTAGTAGTTAAGTTTCGTTAGTCCTTAAATTAAAATAAACTGTTAGGTTTGCCTTACAAAATTAGCACTTTTATCGCCAAAAATATATTTAAAAAATCTCTTTTGCTGTCACTCGGATTCGAAATTGAGTTGAGACTGATTTTCGAAGCAGCTGATTTCCATCTGAGCTATTTTTGTTTTGACAGCTTTTACTTTTATATTCTAGCTATATCTTTCCATTGCCAAAAACTCAATAAAGAAAGTTTTCTACAAATGAAATTTAGCTAGATTTATCGTCCCTGAAACCACCTCCACACTAAGTTTCACGGAAGTTGCTAACACCGTTTCCGAGATCCTAAATATAATAGGTCTTTTACCTGTGAAATTGCCGTTCTGCAGTATTGGCCATTTCAAATCAAAATAATTTTTTTTTCGTCATGGCAGCAACGCAGCACAAGCGACACGCAACATCAACGACGTTTACGGAGCTAACACAACAAACCAACGCACCACCTGTTATTGGTTTGCTCGTTTCCGTTCTGGGAATTTCGACCTGAAAAATGAACCCCGCGGTCGTCCGAAGACTTTGGCCGACAATGACGAATTACAGAAGATTGTGGAAGCTGATGATACTCAATCTGCGGCTGAATTAGCAGCAGCTTTCGGCGTTAGCGTCAAAACAATATTGATCCATTCGCGTCGAATTGGCAAGGTAAAAAAGCTAGACAAATGGGTACCCCACGAACTCAATGATCGCAAGCGCGTAGTACGCGTCGAGACGTGCCTTGCACTGTTCAATAGACACACAAATGAAGAAATTTTGAACCGCATTGTTACCTGCGATGAAAAATAGATTCTGTTTGATAACGACAAGCGCTCAGCGAATTGGTTGGATCCTGGTTCAGCACCTAAACAATGCCCTAAACGAAAACTTACCCCTAGAAAAGTTATGGTCACTGTTTGGTGGTCTAGCGCCGGTGTGATTCATCACAGCTTCTTACCAAACGGGGTGAGCATTACTGCAGATGTGTACTGTGAAAAACAGAACACAATGATGGAAAAGCTGGCACATCTCCAACCAGCATTGGTCAATCGCTCGTCTCCGATGCTCCTGCATGACAACGCGCGACCTCATACTGCTCAGCAGATGGTCTCCAAATTACAAGAACTGGGGTTGGAAGTTTTCCTTCATCCACCCTACTTACAAGACCTTGCGCTTACAGACTACTACTTGTTCCAGAATTTGGATAACTCCTTGGCGGGAAAAAAAATCAATACCCGAGAGACAGTACAAAATGCCTTTGTAGAATTTGTTGCCTCCCGTCCAACTGATTTCTTTAAGAAGGGTATCAATAAACTGCCACTGCATTGGCAAAGATGCATTGATTGCAAGGGTGATTACTTCGATTAATACAAATAAAAAATACATGAAGAAAAAATCGTTTAGATTTCTTCATACAAAACGGCTATTTCATAGGTAAAGACCTAATATAACAATATAAAAATATACAAGAATTGCTTGTTTAAAGGTATTATATATAGATAGATTATAGAGGTTAATTCAGAAAGTACTAATTTGATTTCGATCAGTTTTTGTAGTATTATTTTTTAGGTGCTTGATCCTTCTGTACAGGAGATTTATTATGATAGCTTCACACGCTTTTATTTCACCGAACATATCAACCTCACTTTACTCCAATCTTTCTATCTCCATCAGGAGAGTCGATGAGGTATCATTACCAAGTCATACAGTATCTTAGCTTCATTCGAACAAAGTTCAGTCAAAATACTATGACATATACCTATGTTCTGGCGATTTCTTCTTATACTACTCAACAACAACTCTTTCGATGCTATTTTTGGGACACTTCATCATCAAGTGATACTAGACATCCTAAATCTTTCTACATATATCGTAGTTAGGACATTCCGCTTTCGCAATTAAGTATACAAACTTCTCGATCTGTAGTGACTCCAACGTTATGAGAGTTTTAATAAACTATGAATTTTATTAGAATTACGCATTCAATAATGTGTGTTTTCTTGTCATGGAGAAATGGGGCAAGAAATATGGAATCATGTTTTATCCTCTGTACATAAAATATACTGTCAAATAAAATTGTTAAAAATTAATCATAATGTATCTTAGATAGGTAAACTTCAACCAACAGTTTACTAATCACAATGATACTTGACACACTTAAATTTGTTTATTTAATGAGGTATTTGAATGCGTGTAACTAGCCATCTGAGAGGGATAGGTTACCTAATTTATCAAGTTATATATTCTAATTTAACGCGAAAGAAGTCGAATGTGACTGTTAGTACCATATAACACATGTCATTCATTGTACTACCAATTTTTGTTATCCGCATTCCTACAAAATAAAAATATAAAGATCAAATATTGTTTTTACAATTAAAAACTATTAAAATCCATACTTAGCACAGATACGTGGACGATAGCTACACCAGTTACGTTTGGAAATAATACATGTCATGATAAGCGTGCTGCATTACAAACAAAAAAATTAAAAAAATATATTGAGTGTGAGTTTTTTAAGAGAATGAATGAATACACTACCGAGGTGGTAAACATTCGTTCTAGACTTTTGTAATATTTCAATATTGTTAATACTCAAAATAGGATAATTTTTAAAAGTACGCGATAATCACTACGATCCAAAAGAAAATGTGTTATAGATTTCAACGTTTCTCTTCTCTTTCCCTCCCTCTCTTTTTCCTTACATAGTTCCGTTTTATAAAATTCAATTCACACCATACCAAGAGAAATTTTACGTCAATATAACTTCATTATAAAATTACACTCTCTCTTGACAATATCATACATATATGGGTATAATACATACACAATTAATATCAGTATAACAATATGTTTATATTATTTAATCTATATAATAAAGAAGGTATATTGAAGGAATTATATTCCATACCTGGACCTTTGGTTCAGTGTGCGTAGGTAACTGGACCTTGGGAGGACGAAGTGCTATCACCTCCAAGCTGTTATCATCCACTGTATACAGAGATATATCCACAACTCCCAGAGTCACGAATACTTCTAAATAATCAACCGGTTCTGATCTGTTACCAATAAATGTTTATCAGAAAATTTGAACACGAAAATATACTCTTCTAATAGCTTTTTTTTTAATGTGAAACATCTATAGGCACGTGTAAACCTTTGATAAATTCCGCCAAACACTTCGCACTGCGCCTAGTAGAATTTTTTCTATTTTGTATTTAATAAAAATGAATATTTATGTAATAAAGTAAATAAACAGTTATTATTTTATGAAACAAATTTGTAATGCTTTATTTTTTCATTTTCCTTTAGCTGATTTCTCTCGTAATCTGTTCTTTTATGCATTTAACTTATACAAAACAATTTCGATGATTCACATCTACCATACCACCCGTGACAGTTCAATTTTTTCATACCAATTTTTTTAGGTTATTCTGATCTTATAAGGAAAATTTTCTCCAAATTTTTGCTCAGGAAACTCTACTCATAATGTGTTATATTCTTTATTCTATTCCTACATAATTTCAACTAATCTATGGATTAATATTTAAATCATCATTCAATCATTCATCATTTTTTTGATCATACACAGTGGACGAGATTAGAAACTTTTCTTTACAAAATATTCAGTAAATCATTTATATATTTTATTTAACAAAAACACAACATTACTGCCCTTTTAGTGTTTGTTAAATTTCTATCTTAGTTTCCCAAGCTCATGTCACAAAATATATCTTTGAATTTTAAAAATATTGAGATATTATTTATGAATATTTTTTCTACTGTAAATGAACCCTTTTGTATCCTCAAAATTGTCTATTTAGAGGTTATTTTTAGATAAAAAGGTTGGAAAACAACAAGGAAAATCGTATTACTTATTTCTGCGAAAATAAAATATTTTCAAATGAAACTTTATAACATGATTATGAGAATAATGAAATTATTTCATTTACGTTGGGTCAGTAAAAGCAATAGAAACTGACTTTTTCAGTGTATAAGTAGGCAATGGGAGATCCTCAAGTGGTCTGTTCTGTTTGAACGATGAAAAGGCAGAACTTTCTGTTGTCGTCTCGTCTGTGCTGGAGGCTATATCCAGTGGACTCTTTTCCAAATAACTTTTTGGAGTATCTGAGAACATATATATACATACAATAGTATACATTAGGGCATTAAAATAAATATATCAACGTACTTAATTCTAGTTTCCTCTATGACAGTTATTCTATATTCTACGAGCAGTTGCATAAGTACAATATACTATACCTGTAGTAAATGGGCTATCATTGGACGATGTTTCAGGCTTTATAGAATCATCTTTCATCAAAAGTATTGCATACGGGCACACGCCTTGCAGCTCTTCGTCGAAAAGTATACCAGATCCATTGCTGCAGTCAAAATACATAATATTATGTTTAAATATATTTAAGATCAATAATAACAAGAGATAGACTATCAGTCTTTGCGATTTCAGTTAGAAATGTAATACATTGAACACTGGTAAAGGGGTATCAATTAATTAAAATAATGGTGTTTGTATAGTACTATATATGTGAATTCGTGGTGGTATAATGGTTTGACCGGTAGAATATTATTTCGATGTTCGCAGGTTCGAACTCCGGCATGTATCTACGAATTTTTCGGAATTCGTGTACATTTACGTTCACTAATTTAGTAACACTGTCGGATGACGGTGAAGAAAAACATCATGAGCAAAACCTGAACCTGAGAAATGTTCTTATAGTACTAATGTATGTGGGAAAAATATAGAACTTTGGATTTCTCAGAATTTGAAATCGACAATACGGCTAGCGTGGTGATTACACCCATACATTCTTTCGGGAATAGGCCTATGGCTGATGATGATGAATGGTGTAAGCCTGTCCTGTCGAAGATTTCTATTAAGGATGCCGAAATATATTCAGTTTCAATAAAAAGAATCGTTTCTTTAAAGAACCACCTTGTATGAACGCTCTCCATTATTTGAGAAAGAGATATTTATATATTTAAATGAAGCTTATTCAAAAAATATTAAATTAATAGAAAAATATTAACCTGGAGGAGATTACGCCAGTTACATCATCAATAAAACGGCGAACTAAAATGAGCTGATCAATGCTTATCTCAATTAAGCAATCTGAAGTGAAATTCAACTCGACTGACGGTCCGCATAGAACCGTTTCTGCTACGTAAGCGGAAGGAGCGAAAACGCTAATGATGTCCAATCTGCGATAGTAAATAATTTATATTAACTGAAAATAGTCATATCCAAAATCTGAGCTATTAATAATTGCGTTAGGAAATTATATATCTACCATGCAAAATAATAATGTCTTTATACGTTATTATGCTTTCTTGTACTTAACAGAAGTAAATGAAAATATATTATATTTCCTTCGGCAGCGGCTCAAGCCTAGGTCCGTTCCCTAGGCGTGGAGCCCTTGAGTGCGCTGCTCGCGCGATACACTCACACAAAATCTTACATCGCTGCAACAACATTACACATATCACCTCCTCACACGTGCATCCATACACGCTTACACATGACAGTGGAAGGGTCTTATTTTTTCCCCTTATCGAACTGAAATAATTTAGAAAATTACCCGATACGAAATATATATAAGAGTTGTTGAGGTATGTATGCTTGGTACACATATATGTTTCAACAACTCATATATATATGAATAGTTAGTTTAGGTTAGCTCAGATAGGTCGTGAATTGCACTTATCAGGCAACAGCCCAAGCCGAGGTGTGCCGTACACCCTTAAGCTAGTTGTCAGATAAAATCGGCTGAGTGCCGCAAGCGCTCGTCTTAGTAGTCCGGTGAAGCTGTTAAGACCTTGCTAGGTCAATAGTATAGTCAGTTCGAAGAAAAAAAATCTGTTAAATAATTTCGAAAGAGAACTTTTTATCCATAAAACTAAGTATATTTTACAAATAATTTAGGTATACAGCAGCATTTTAATCTTTGTAATATAAATAGTCACTGAGATTTAAGTGCCCGCAAAATATTAAAAACGATGGAAATAAATAAAAATGTAATTGATTAGATATAACCATATGGAAATAAATTCAATTTTACAGATAGAAGAAAATAAATGCTTAATTATCATTACTAGTGGGCGTCCAGTGGTCGAGATTCGACCATAGCTAATTGATTTTTTAAAGTTTGAACTTTATTAGAGTTCTTTTGTCAAAGGGTATACTCCTATAATCAAAGGTTTTTATCATGGCTACTCAGTTATTTGCCATTTGTCATGATCTTTAATTATACAAACAAACAAGAAATCTATGTGTAGATGAAAATTGAAATTAATTATAAATTTGAAACAAAAACCACTTGGTAAATCTGTCAAATTTTAAGCAAACATAACGTTATAAAAATAAAAAAATTCATCGCAGCCCATGACACAACTTTCAATCAATTTTACATGACACTATGGGTGGGTGGTACTTCTGGGTGATATTGAATTAAATGTAGTCTATTCATTATGAGAAATACTGATATGCCCAGTTTGGAAAAGTAATGGATCCACAATACAATCAAACGGTGAATCCAAGACAAAGATGTTTTAATACTACCATTAGCTCTTGAAAATAAATTCTTTTTTGTTGCTACATAAGGTTGAATTGCAACATTGTACAAAGTATTATTTGGCTCATTTTTTTTATTAAATCATCATTTGAAGTCAGTTCACCATAAAAATAATAAACATTACAATAATAGTTATATTTTATAATATCATTGTTGAATGTAGGATGAAAAATAGTAATTGGAACGTAAGAGTTAAAAAATACATACAGTCGAGCATAGCAACCTCTTTTGAACTTCGTAATTATTGACGGCTGTCAAAATGTCTTTTTTATTTATATGTGTGTATATGTTGTGTAAAATTCAAGTAGTAGTGTGAGTAGTGCATATTTTAATTAATTTAATGTACTTTTAATGCATTTTATATAAAATAAATAGCTTTCTGCACTTCTCCGCCTTATAAATGTTAACTATGCCAAATTTTAAGTTCATACGTTGACGGGAAATAGGTTAAAAAGGAGTACAATTTTTTTGCTTCAAGTATTAATATATAGATTTTTGAATATCATATCAAATAAAGAAATGGGTTCATATGATTTAAAGAAACTCACGGATGTAACACTGGAGTTATAACTGGTGATATATCGGGTAAACTCCACTTCAGAGCTGGGTTTTCTCCAGCTGTGCCCTT
>JACEII010000031.1:11158568-11270439 GCA_014332785.1 Antheraea mylitta | reverse complement strand
TATATATATATATATATATATATAGTTGGAATTTACCTCTTGAAAGACGATTTGCCGAAACTGGGCAGTGCGTACTGCGAGATGTTCAACATGTACCTCGTACTGAGAACCCTCGTGGTCTTTTATGTTACCAGTCCAGTGCGGGTGCATTGGAGATAATACTGGCGTCCTGATATTACATGAAATGATTAACTTAAATTCTTAATACAAAAGTACACTATCAGTGCTTTCTTTATCAAATGTTGCAGGCCTTGTACTACAAGCGTTTTCTCTCGTTAGTGCATAGTGTAAATGCAGAGTGTATTGTGTAAGCATAGATTACAAGCTACAAGTAATATCACTTTTAATATAAATGCTTTTCATACTTGCATTTGTGGTTTTGTTTATCAGAAATGACTTGTAACTAGTTACGAAAAATTGGAAAGCTTCTATTAACTATAATATTTGTATTGCCTATATTAACACACACAATCAAATGACTTGAAAATAGTTTTATTTTTGACATAAACTTATTGTACCGTAATTCCTATTGTAACGGCATATAGAATGGTAGAATAATTATCTAAAAATTTAACAAAAATAAAGGCCTTTGAATTTAAAATATAAGTACAAATAAACTTTTATAACATGTTCATGTATCTTGTACATTTCAGATACTGGTATCCTATTACGAAAACCAATTATATTAGACGCATTCACTTATTTAATAATACATTTCAAATTACGTATAAATGTATAAATAACTATCAACTTACCTACAAATGGGATTTTCCGGATACGGATTGCCAGATATTCGACCGATCTAAAAAAATAAACCAAAACCTATACTTAAAAATTCTCTCTCTCTCCCTCTCTCTTCGATTTCAGTGTTATTCGATTTTAAGTGACGACGTGGTCTGGTTCTCAAAGTGTAGTTACAGAAACATCAGTATCTGACGATAACAACGATTACACTCCAAAATAGAGTCTGATGCTTGTACGTTATTATTGACAAATACGAAGACCAAGTCAATTAACGAAAACTACCATAATTTCGGTTGATGTTTGTGGAAGTCGTACAAAATTTTCTGGAGTTTTAATAAAACTGTCCTGAGGAACCATTTGTTTTGATGATAATATGTAACTAAAAATAGTAATTATAGTAAATAGTAATAAGAAAGACGTTCATGTAAGTCAAAACTAATATTATTTTCCCTTTCTTGAAGCTACCGATCTATATTTCATAGCTGTAGCGATATGGCAGCTAAAGAGAAGACTACATAAGACGTAGTGGGCCTCCTGGTCAAATTCACAAACTACAACATATCTCGTTGTTGACATTCAACATATTCAGTCAGGGTCAGTGATAAAACTTTAGTTACGCACATAGTAGGACATATAAATCTTGGTGGAAAAACACAAAGTCTTCGAAATTCCATCATAAGTCATGGTTACTCAATTAAAAACGAGATTTATTTAATCATTTCTCAATAGGTATATGTATAAAGCAAGCGAGAAGTATAAATACCTCGAACAACATAGTATCGTCCCGGTTGCGGTCTTCTTTATGACATGTCACAAGGAGACGCAGACCGCCAGAGTCCAAAAACAAGAACGGCCACTGGGTCATCTTCGGCCTGAACAAAGTGCAAGTATGTCTTGTTGAATTTACAATCGTTTGTGAATAATAAAAAATATACTTAAAGAATGATTTTTTCATATCATAGGAGGCAAACGAACAGGTGGGTCACCTGGCGTTAAGTGATCATCACCGTCCATAGACACTTGCAACACTAGGGCAGCCGCCAGTGCGTTGCCAGCCTGTGTTGGTAGCGAAGAGGGGACAGGGAAGCGGAAGGGAGGGAAGGAAATGAGAGAAGGTGGGTCTCCGGGGCTCTCGCTGACTGTACGAAACGCAACAATGCAAGCACTGCCACTTCACATGGGTGTTTCCGAGTGTCGGGTGGTAGTACCCCGTGCGAGCTGACCCATTCATGCTGAAACCAGAAATAGCTTGAGCGTGGTTCTACCACTACAATGCCTATTAATGTAGGCACGTAATAAGATGAAACAGAAAAATTCTTATTTTTTCACCTGCTTTCTTTAATATTAATATAGTCTATTCTGCGCCCTTATCACTGCAATCGATTAATCGTCTTATAGGAATCTGCTCAATGTGCAACTAATTTGTAATCTACAATATCAATAATTTATACAAAAAAAAAAAACATTGCCTTTCCCACTATAGGTTAGGTTATTAGGGTTTATTATTAGGGTCGGCACATCACTTCCATTTTTCCCTGCCAGATGTAATTTCAGTAATCACACCTTTTATACACATGATATTTCAAAATGATCCATCCACACCTTTTCTGGTCTTCCTCTACTCCTATATACGTCCACTTCCAGACTCGAAACTTTACTAGTTACATGACTTTCATCTCTTCTCATAACACGACCGTACCATGCTAACCCATTTCCTTTCCGACAATGGTATACTATAGGTAGTAGAGCCATGTTGAAGTTATTACTGGTTCCAGTATGAATTGGTCGGCTCGCACGGGGTACTACCACCCGACACACAGAAACACCCATCTGAAGTAGCAGTGCTTGCATTGTTACGGTTCGTTCGGTTAGCGAGAGCACCGAAGACCCACGTCCCTCCCTTCCGTTTCCCTGTCCACACTTCCTCACCAACATCGGCTGGCAACCCACTTTAGACTCCTCTGGTGTTGCTGGTGTCTATGAACGGTAATTATCACTTATCAGGTAACTTATCTGTTCATTTGCCTCCTATGATATATATAAAAAAAATAAAAAAAACATTTAAGCACTGAATTTATCACGTAAATACATAAGAAACTATCACCTGGTTTGCACAGTTTCCTCTTTCAGGGTGCAAAGAGATCGCGGCGACATTTCTTGAACGAAAGACAGAAAGTGTTCTACCAATATCGGCCGCAGTACCATCTCCAGCGGCGCCAATGTTACAAATATTTCCCACATTGAGTCAGCATCCTAGATAAACAATTCATGATTAAAAATTGCCTACTCTCATCCGAATATAAGATTGAATAAACTTACAGATTTCTTTTCTAATAATTTAGGATGTAACTCCTCTCTCCAGCTCGTTGGAAGCTTCGATATTCTGTACGTGAAAAAAAAAATCACATCATCAGAATCCTTGGTTATGACTAATTTAACCTTCCTATACCTGCGGGTACGTCTAACGGTTCGATCTCCGTCGTTTACATGTAATGTATCCACGAACGTTCACGCTATACTCATTTGAAGTAGGTCATAAACCATAAAGTTACTGAGACGCCCAAGTTGCCAAAATATGGCATTTAAAAAAAAAACGACTCAAACGCATGTCATCGATTTCACAGACCAATGCGCAAGTATAAGAAGGTGAATAGTAATTAATATACCCTGAATAGGTTGCTAAAGTGTGTCTACTGATATCCTATTCCAATTAATATTCTATGAAGTCAGTGATATCTATGAGTGGTCAATTCTTTTATAGTGATTTCACTTGCCTTTCATTTTAATGTCGCGAGCACGAGCATAAAAAAAACTATGCATCTATTGCCTGCGGCAATATGTATTTATCTATAAAATGATAAGAGGTCTGCCGTTTTGCACGTATTACCCATAAAGTATTGGGATAGGCTTCGATCTCTTTTTAAGTTTCGCATCTTAGACACCTTGTTCTTATCTAAATAAATATTAAGATGTCTTAATTTAATATTAGAATTATTAAAGTTTCAAGAAAATACAACTTTTACACACTACGTATTCTGCAATATGTGTTTTATAAGAACATATCACTTTTACACACTACGCGTTCTTCGATGTGTGTTTTTAAGAAAGTGCCAATTTTACACACTACGCGTTCTGCAATATGTGTTCTTTTAAGAACATACCACTTTTACACACTACGCTTTTGCGATATGTATTGTTTAAAAACATAGCACTTTTATACAATACGCGTTCTGCGATATGCGTTGTTTAGAGCATACCACTTTTATACACTACGCATTCTGCGATATGTTTTTCAAGAACACATTACTTTTACACACTACGCATATCACGTGTTTTTCACTTTTCAACACTAACGGTGTTATTACAAAAAAGTTAAACGCGTTTTGAACGCTTGCTTTAAAAAGATCTCTCGGTGAATGTTCGCCTCTTGCTCTTTTGTCTCGCTTTGGATAGATTAGGTTACACTTGCGAAAAAAGGATAACGCGACCTTGCTTCAGGCGAGCGCGGTGCATTTCGTATGAAACCTTTTTTAAACCAAGTATTTAACTTTTTTATAATAATACCGCAGGCGTTCTGCGATATGTGTTTTCACTCTGTAAAACAAACAAACCAATAACAAGTATAACATACTGAGATTACCAATTGACTATTACTTACTGGGCTTGTGTAATTGTAACAGTTAAGAAATTGTTTTCGTCCTGAGCATTAGTTGGTTCGCGTACTTCCAGTACTCGGCCGCCGAGCGTACTGGCTATCCAATCCTCACTGCCGCGTCTGTACATTAATAACAGCTTTATATTTCCGACCTTGAAGCATTTGCTTTATAGAATTTCGAGTTTACGCTTCTAAAAGATCAACGTATATGCTGAACGACAATCCTCAATAAAAATATTAATAAGAAATTGAGTTTGTCTGTTAATCAAACGCTTAATCTGCTCAGCTAATGGATCCATATCCATTGTCAGGGATACACAGAATGGTATAGGGTACTCGTATTCTAGAAAAATATACTGCTCCCGATGGAAATGTCAAATCTATAGTAAAGTGAGCCAAGCCGCGGCCAAAACCTACACTGTTTAATAGCAACGGGTCGAGATTTCCATCGCGTAAAAAGTATAAATAAAATTAAGATGTATTTTATTCGTCTAGGTAAATCTCAAAAACAGATGAACCAATTACGATAATGCTTTATTACCGAATAAAGTATTTAGAGTAATCCCAAAATAAGACAATTTTTGAAGGGAAACCCGATATATGGATTAGATACTTACTTCTCGAAATGCTTAATAGACGCAGAAGCCACTTTGCTCTTGATCTGGCTGTAATGCTGGTGGAGATCAACTGTTGTTATGATGTCATCCAACTCGAATTTAACACGGGCTTTATGACTGGCCACTACGAGCGACACTCGCCCAATCACCCATTGAAACCAAAAGAAAGTTTTCACTTTCAGTATAACTGCAAGAAAATAGTACAATTACTTAATCGAATACCGATCAAGAATTTAAACTTTATTTATACACAAGTCCCTGCACTAACTACGCTAACACTAACACGCAGCGGAAGCTCTCAAGAGGAACAAAATCCTGATTTTAAACATTTTTCATTGGTGCTCCGCTCCTACTTAGCGTGGTTATATTAGGTTTTTACCTATGAAATTGCCGTTTTGTATGAAAAAATTTAAACGATTTTTTTTCATGTCTTTTTATTTGTATTAATCGAAGTAATGACCCATGCAATCAATGCATCTTTGCCAACGCAGTGGCAGTTTATTGATGCCCTTCTTAAAGAAATCAGCTGGACGGGAACCAACAAATTCTTCAAAGGCATTTTGTACTGCCTCTCGGGTATTGAATTTTTTTTCCGCCAAGGAGTTATCCAAATTCTAGAAAAAGTAGTAGTCTGTAAGCGCAAGGTCTGGTAAGTAGGGCGGATGACGGAGAACTTCCAACCCCAGTTGTTGTAACTCGGAGACCATCTGCTGTGCAGTATGAGGTCGCGCGTTGTCATGCAGGAGCAGCGGAGACGAGCGATTGACCAATGTTGGTTGGAGATGTGCCAGCTTTTCCATCATTGTGTTCTGTTCTTCACAGTACACATCTGCAGTAATGCTCACCCCGTTTGGTAAGAAGCTGTGATGAATCACACCGGCGCTAGACCACCAAACAGTGACCATCACTTTTCTGGGGGTAAGTTTTCGTTTAGGGCATTGTTTAGGTGCTGAACCAGGATTCAACCAACTTGCTGAGCGCTTGCGGTTATCAAACCGAATTCATCCAAAAAATCATTGATTTTATAAACAGACACCTGAATGGTGGTTTTTAAGGTGTCAAGTATGACCGTAAAGAAAGAAAATTATCGGAAGCTACCTTTTCTTTGTATGAGCCACGGGTAGAAGACATTTGCAACTTATTCATAAAAAGTACTGATGCATATTTATACACTTTTAAACATTCTTGCTGCCCACAATAAAGAAGCGCTATCCAAAATATGGTTCACAGTTTACAGAGGAAACACTTTCATCCTTCTTTACCAACTTTATAGCACAGCCCATTTGCAATGATGTATTCGTTTTCGTAGGTTCTAAAACTGGGACAATAATTGACTTAACATAGTAATAAAATCAAGTGGTTATGGAGACTAAAAATGAACATGCCTGTTTATAACGGGAAGTAGTCTTTAAAAACATTAATAAGGATAGATTCTTTTAATTTTGAATAAGAAACCGATTGAAAATGTAGACAAAAATCTACCAGATTAGGTCTCCCTCGACAGGGGCTCAAGCCTAGATCCGTTCCCTCGGCGCGAAACCCTTGAGTGCGCTGCTCGTGCGATATAGTGACAAAATCTTACATCACTGCGACAACATTTCACATATCACGTGTGTGGGACAAGTGCACGCATACACGCTTGCACATGAAAGTGGAACGGTCTAGTTTTTTCCCTTGTCAAACTGAAATAGTTAAGAAAATTATCCGATACGAGATATATATAAAAGTTGTTGAGGTATGTATGCTTGGTACACATATGTTTCAATATATCATTCATATATATGAATAGTTAGCTTAACTTAGGTTAGCTCAGATAGGTCGCGAATTGCATGTATCACGCAACAGCCCAAGCCGAGGTGTGCGGTGCACCCTTGAGCCTTCAAATAAAATCAGCTGAGTACCTTAAGCGCTCGTTTTAGTAGTCCGGTGAAGCTGTGAAGGCCTTGTAAGGCCTATAGCATAGTTCGAAAAGAGATATAAAAATCATGGGTACAACGGACGTACTGTTCTCTGTTATTCACTTTAACAGTTCTCTTTTTCTATAGGGCCTCACAGAGCCCACGGTAAAGCACGCGCCTTATGAAGTGACCAAGGTTCGTTGTCGGTCACTTTCAATGAAAACATTTTAGTGCACGTCCCTAACACAGGTAAAAACGCCTCAGAATTCATTTTGTAATTTTTGTATTAAAATATTATCCAGAGCATCATAATCGAAATAATTAATGTAATGTAAATCCTAACCGGCGTAATCACGCTCGACAGAGTAGCGGCGGTCCGCCAGCCGGTATGACGTACAACTGCAGCCCACTCGATTCGCGCCTCTCTGCCCACCTCATACAGTTATCATAAGACGCGGTCACATTTAAAACTCCGAGCGGACAAATTCTCTCACCCGTATATGAATTTAGTTTTAAATGACATTCTGACAGTAAACTATTTTTAAAATATTTGTTAAACAATGTTCACTGATAGCAGATATTTTGCTGCCGGTATCAACTTCAAACTTTAATGGAATACCATTAATAAAAATAGTTACTACATATGGTTCGTCCGTGGTTCCGTTGACGCGCATGTTGTAAAACTCTCAATCACTATTATCTGAATTAGATTCCATATAAAATAGGTTTCTTTTAGAAACCTGCCTTATCCCCGTTCGGTCTTTCGCGACTTTACCGCGACACATGACCCTCAAGTGACCCTTCACACCGCACTCATCACAATTATAACGTATTGTAGTACAGTCAGGTCAGGGTAAACAAACAACACTACGTAGATATTTTCAATATTTAATCGGAGAGAGCTTCTTCACAATACTTCGTATATAACAAATTCGTAGATAGCACTGACATCTTGCCTTTTATAGGACGAACTATGTAAGTAAAATAAATAATTACTTACATATTATTTTACAAAATAATTAAAGTAACACAAAGATAATAATAATTTATGTTACTTAAGCAATGCAATCATTTTATACAATTATTCGTTTTTATGTATCTGTTATATATTGCGAAGTGTAGATCAGCGACATCGTGCCTTTTATAAGCCGAACTATGCAAATCAAAGCAATTATTATTTATACATAATTCTACACAAAAGTAATAAATAGCGAACAAAGTAATATTATTTAACCAATTGGGGTGTAAAGGGTGTCGAATAACATCTTAAGACTTGAGACACCCAAGCCAACCTCACCTGCACGTGGTGCACCCTGCTGATCAACGAACGAGGCAATGGCGAGAGCGGGGTGGTAGGGTTTTACAGCCCAACTGGGTCGCAACCACCATGCATATGGCGAAAAATCCCGTCATAGTGACTCGCTTCTGTGGGTTGCGTTTCGGGATCAGCCTGTGCATATCCAGTACCGGGCGTCTTTCGTCATTATGGCCGGCATGACAGCGGCGACCGACGATGGATAATCTGTCTCACGGTGGTTGCCGATGTTTTTAGATTGTACTATGCTTAACATCAGGCTTAGTGCAGTCACTTTGTCGTGCTTCTATAAAAAAAAAAAAAAAAAATTCAAACATTTTGTACGACTACTGTTATCATCATATTATACAACTATTCTTATTTATGTATCTTTAATGTTACGTAATAAAAGTGTGTATGTATATATAGTGTATAGATCAGCAGCGGCATTTCGCCTTTTATAGGCTGAACTATTAAAATCAAAGCAATTACTATCTTCTCATTTTTCTGCATAATAAATAATTTGTGTAATAAAAATAATCAAATTATAATTTAAGCTTATGTATTTTTATTATGGGTGGTGCCTAGTGTCAGCGATCCGGGCAAAATTGCTTCCCGGACGCCATTCAATGGCACCAAAGCCATAAATGATAAACGCCTAAATCGACATTTATCAGGAGTACGTTTTCCACCGCACCGCCAGCAGTGTTTTAACTGCGTGTCATCCACTCGAGAATTAGTCGTCTGTTTCACGCCGATGCTATGTATCTTTGGCCGGCGGAGTGGTTAAACTTACTCGTATTAAGTTTTGTAAATCGATTGACCTCATTATTTTTGGTGCCATCTTGACACCGCGATGCAATAGACTAGTGGCGACATCTCTTGGTGTAATTAAACAACTATTAATTTGATCTCGAACAGCCACTGTGCTCGGCGCCATGTCACCCGTGCGGCTCGCCTCTGCGTACCGCTAATCAGCCTCCAACGCCAGCGCCAAATCAACCGCCCGTTTGCAGTCCACAACCTTCTCCGCGAATAAACGACTACGCATATTGTTACTCGCCAAACCAGACACACGCTGATCCCTCAAATTTTCTTCTAATTTATCTTCAAAATTACAAGTGCTGGCTAAATGTTTTAAGTGGTGTAAGTACGTGCTTAAATCTTCGTTTGACATTTGACGGTGTGTCGTCTAGATTCTAAATGTTCTTGTAAATTGTAAATGCAATTGGTTAACAACCTATTCTACAAATGTTTTGTCCTCTGGGATAATTGGAGCATATAAATCACACATAAGATCGTATGTTCGCGAGCCGACTACTTTAATTAACGTCGCTGTGTGTAACGATTTTTTGATTTCGTTCGGCGCGATAAACTGTTTGACACGACTCACGTAAGTTGAATATTTTTGCGAACACTAATCGATACACTCTATTTTACCGCAAGGCATGTCGTAATACTGATAAATAGTTGTAAAAACAATTTAAATTCAATAATACTTGTCGGCGGTTAAGTATTGCGTAGTGAAATACAAGCGGTAGTTCACAAACTGTTCTATTTTGTCATAGCTAACACACTGAAAGATTTTTTTAAATCTGACCAGTAGCTCCTGAGATTACCCCCTACAACGTCACAAACTCACAAAGTTTACCTCTTTATAAAATTAGTATAGATTTGACTCTTCCCAAAGCAAAATATGAGTATAATTACGACGCCAGTCCATAACATATTGAGGATTTTAAACTCTGAAAAATGCACAGTTCTATTTTTTCCCACATATAGTATTGTTACAAAGAACATTTATCAGCTTCAGGTCTCCTCACGACATTTTCCTTCACCGTTTACTTCACCGAAACATTCGTTAGTACTTGCATGGATTTCAACCTCCGGGCATCAGATTGACATGTTCACCAGGCGCACCATTAGACCATCACATTTATCCTTTACAAGTTACAAAACAAGAAATAGTGATAATGGAGAACACTCCGCATTTCAGATGAGAAGATAATCTCTATTGCGTCAATTTCAATCAGCACTTGTCAAAATTGTACAGTCAATAACACAAAGTATTAAATATTTTCTGTTAGAAACTAAATTAATCATGTAATCGTACGTTATATTATATGTATACGTAAATTTGTTCATTTTAGATTATTGCCTATTTTCACAGTACTATTAAATTACGCCTGTTATTGTTTTGTCGATCTTAAAATTTCTCTGAAGTTGTATAGGAAAGCAAGATGTCGGTTCAACAATTATTTTCTTATCTGAAACGCTATATTTGTCTATACATAAATATACTTACTGTAAATAACATAATAAAAACATAGACTGATTTCATACGAAAAAAACACATTTACTAATGAAGTCTTAGCTAACGAGACTATGTCTAAATATTATTCTGAATAAAAGGTTATACACTTTATTCACTTGATTTTAAATTAATGTAAGAAAAATTAAAATTCAAGCAAAAATAGCAGTAACACGTTTTATGTTAAATATGAATTTGAATCAACAGTTAATCACAGATTTATTACCTTCTTGCGTACTTTGAGCTTCGTATATGGATATAAGTTCTGAACGGATTTCGCTGGTTGAAGTTTTATCGGATTCGTCGTGAATCTCTTCCATCTCAGATACAGATCTACAAAGAATATTCAATTAAATGAAAAAAATAACGATCACTTTATACAACATATCTATCGGCTCTTGGCAGTTTTAGGAACTGCTCTCAGCTCTTTACTTGATTCAGTTGTCACAAAACCGAGAACAATAAAATGAATAGACTTCTATACGTTACAGGTTTTTCAAATCAAAATATCTCTTTAATTTTGTATTTATATCGTGTCAAGTATATAGAACGAAGAGTTCATATCAATATCCAAAAATTCTATGTAACTTCACAAACTATCTTTTAATATTTTTATTTAATACCATTTCGATATTTGATTGAAGCCGAAATAGTTTCGGTTTCTAGCCTACACTATAGTACTTACAATTTTATGATTATTGCTTACTAAAGATGGGAAATAATAAATAGCTTATATCCTCCGCTCTATTCCTATATTAATCTGAACAGCCAATTGGTTCGGCGGTTTTCAAGTGATGAGCGTCCAACATGAAGTGTTTACATTACTTTTTCAAACAAATTGTCACATGCTACACGCATTATCTGTATTAACCGTGGGCTATATTTAATTAATAAAAAGTAATATTTTTTTTACTGTTATTAAATTTTATCACTGAGCCATTCAAGTATTACGTAAGCACTGATGGGGGTGACGGATCCTCGATTTGTTTATTTTTGTTGGCATAGGGGACGGGGAGTCCGTGTAGTGATTACACCAGCAATATTGCTCTATTAAACCGGAACAGATTTAGATAAATGTTTACGTAAGCATGAGGAGGGGTATGAGCATTGCTTCGTTTTGTTGATCAGGGGAAGGAGACGGTCAAAAATTACAAAATTCTGCTAACGTTATACTAGAATGCCCCTACTACTGCTTAAACTAATTCGTAAGAGCAATGATATGTAACTTGGATAGTACCCTTACAATTCGTGTTCATCTTTGAGAGAGTATCACGGCTAATATCATCAATTTTATTCATATGAATAGAACATCGCTTACTATAGCTATAAATTGAATGGAAGAATTGTTGAAATGAATTAATTGCAACACTGCATTCAATACTAGCCATCTATCTTCAATTATATTAAACGAGATATATTTGAATTATTGACGTTTGATATAATATATTGTTATATACCTTTTATAACTGTTTTGTCTAAATATATAATATTATTGTTCAGTTTGCGTGTTCCGTTTAATAATTCTGGAATTACTTAAATTCTTTCATAAAATATCAAGAATGACTCGAAGCAATGAGACCACTAATTAGTTATTAGTATTTTATTACCTAGATATAATTTATAATTATTTACCGTCCGAGAGATTTATGAACAATTTCAATCGGTGGTGTCGGTTTGTTTATGACCAACGGAGGCCGCTGAAGCAAAGATACAATATGTGTGAAGCAGTGCACGGCTGCAGCGACAAGATGCACCTGTAACAAATTAATAATAAGTTTTATTAGTATAATAACTTTGTTACAGCATTTTTTTAGATATAATTAATAATTAAAATAAAGTTCCACTTCAATAAGCTAATAAAACGTATCTAAGACTTGCAAATATGTATATAGTTACTAGCTTCTGCCCTCGAGTTCGTTCGCGTGGAATAGCTACTTTAGGCTAACGCTAACACGCAGCGGACGCTCTCAGAAGAAAAAAAACGATTGTGAAACATTCGTGCTTCGCTGGTTCGCAGTTCATTGGTGCTTTGCTCCTGTTGGTACTAGCGTGATGATATATATAGCATATAACCATCTTCGAGAAATGAGCTGTATAATATTGAAAGAATTATTCAAATCGGACCAGTAGTTCCTGAGATTACCCGCTACAACGTCACAAACTCACAAACTTTACCTCTTTATAATATTAGTATAGACTAGCTGACCCGTGCAATTTCGTCTGCACCAAATCGGTTATTACCTGTTTGAATTATATTTTTAAACGCGAAAAATCTTAATAAACCCGATTGCAGCGACATCTACCGTTTTCAATTGGTAATCCGAACAATACAGGAGACACTCAAATATAATATACCCAGTTACCCTGGAGAACCCTTTGCGTTTTATGGGACAAAAAGTATATTTGATGTAATCTCGTAATATTTGTTATCACTATGTCAAGTTTCGTCAAGATTGGTTCAGTACTTTCAGAGTGATGCGGGAGGGACAGACAGACAGACAAAAATTGTAAAAAGATTATTTTTAGCTTCTATATCGATAACATAGTCTACCCTGATTAAAAATTTCAAAACATATTTAATGTACAGATTTCGACTTGTTACAGTTTCATTATAGTATAGATATAGATTACTACTCTTCTCTCGTACTTAACTCCAGTCGTCATTCAAATTACAATAACTGTTGATATAGTGCACCGATTTAAATGAAACAAAAAAATTGTTACTCCTGAGGATATGCCTTATGATTTTTTTGCTGAGGTTTTATTGTGAACTCAGTATTTTAGCAGTGATGCGTGGTCACACAAACAAACAGACAGACGGACAGACATTTCTAAAAATGATTGAAATGGTTTCTATTGCTTATTTCTAGACACCAGCAATAATTTTTTTTTTTACGAAAATCGAAATAAATAGATTTACATTTTTATTATATTTATAGAAGATATAGGAACATTCTATGTAATTAACATTTTAAAGTTTTTCATAAGAACAATTTTGCTTGTATTTAATACAAAACATTTATGTTTGTGTATGATCCTTACATTATTTATTAGATATGTATATAAATATCTTCAAATATCTTTATTATGTAATGACCATGAATTATAATCACCTGGTCGTGGTCCAGTCTGATATTTATTGGGGGGGTATCCGCATAAATGTTCAAGCCTATAGATACGACCGATGAGTTTGCACATAGAGCTGCATGTAAAACATCCGCCTGCTGCTTAGCCTGTTCCTAAAATATAAAATACGTTTCGAAATCCAAATTACTTTTATAAATTTTAAGTAGCTGGGCCACCGAGCCTAGCTCGGTTCTGTAATAAAACATTTTTAAATTAAAATAAACTGTTAGGGTTGTATTACAAAATATATAAGTTATATGTATCTTCTGCTGTCATTCGGATGCGAACCGGGGTTACACGGATTTTCGAAGCAACCGATTATCATCTGAGTTATTTTTGTTTTGACAACAGCGGCGAAATTTACCTTTGTATTTTAGCTATATTTTTTCATTACCTGAAAAGTCGGTTAAAAAGTTTTCAATAAAAACTGGCAGGATCTATTTATTGTCCCCGAAATTACCTACATACTAAGTTTCACGGAAATCGCTGACGCCGTTTCCGAGATCCTGAGTATATATAAATATACAAGAATTGCCTGTTTAAAGGTATTAGAGAGATAAAAATAAATTACGTACAAGATTTAACTGTGAGTGTCTTAAATCCGATGAGTTGATGACATATAGGTGGTAGAGCCATGCTGAAGTTATAACTGGTTTCAGCATAAATGTATCGGCCCGCCCCCGGTATTACCACCCGACACACAGAAAACCAACGTGAAGTAACAGTACTTGCATTGTTGCGTTTCGCTCGGTCAGTGAGAGCGCTGGAGGTCCACTTTCTCTCCTCTCCTCTCTTCTCCCCCATTCCGTCCAAACACAGGCTAGCAACACACTAGCGACTTCCTTGGTCTTGCTGGTATCTATGGACGGTGGTGATCACTTAACATCAAGTGACCCGCCCGGTCGTTTGCCTTCTATGATATAAAATAAAGGGTTACAGAGATAAATTTAAAAACTGTGTTTATTCCACTTAACGTAACGTGTAATTGAAAGATTTACGAATAAACAAAACAAACTTAGTACGCTGATTTAATTACAAAGTATAACAATACTTACATCGTCAGGTGAATTTTTGCGTCTGAAAGAAAATATACCCAAGATTAATTATGTAGTGATCCGTACTTCGATGTATTTAACGTAATAGTGAACAGGATACAAAACAGATTCATATGTATGTTAGAATAATAATTGAAAACAACGTAGAAAATAAGTTAACGTAGTAAAAAAAGAATACCTGGCCGGTCCCCGAAGAAACTCCTTCATCGTGCTTGGCTTGAAATCAACATTGCCTGCGAAGTATCGCAGCCTCTGAAATAAGCACATTATTTATTAGAAATATGACCGTATACATGTTATTACAAAAGAGTTAAGAATCAGGGATGGAAGTGAAAGGTTTCGGGATGTCACAACAATCAACACAACATATTGGGCGTGTCGATTAACACGTGCTATTTCATAAAGTGTACGTAAGTGAGAAGGACTACCGAAGGCGATATGTTCTGTCTACACAACACACCCGACTTATTAATTGTCTTATAACTAGTGTGTTTACAATGCTCAAGCTGTATACAGAGATGCGAAATCATGCAAATGCTTTAACATAAAGTCAATAGAAAAAAATAAGCGAAATTAATAATGTGCAGTGTTAAAATGAACCACCAAGACCTTTGAGTGGTATATATTATGTGAAATAAACTTTATGCATATATATATATATATATATCATAAGTATCTGAATAGATTCTTCTTGGTATTTCACTTATTGTTTCGAAATACGTGTTAACCAACACACCGCTTTTAATATTTAATTACCTTCACCAAATCTGCTATCCTAAGCTAAAGGCGGCAATGCAAAAATAATATATTGCTTCTTTAACGACTTCGTACACATTTTTTAACAAGTATGAAATTTTCGGACGAAAATTAATAAATATACAGTCTCTGTACAATACTGTACTACTATATAAATAATACTGTATACAGTATTACGAAAGTTTTCTTTAGGTAAGTGACGTGTTAAAACCGAGGTTTAACTCAGTTTTCAAATTGCCAATGTAGGTATACAGTATTAAATAAAGTCAAAAGTCGTTTATATAATATTATTCTTTAAATTTATCACACTCATGTTTTGAGCATAGGAGTTTTCAGAAATCATATTAAAATCCATCTTATACAGTGCTTACATATCCACCAAGGCGACTATTGCTTGATTTGCCAAAAGCAGCAGAATTTGAAACGAGATATTAAAATTGAAAGTACTCTTTATGCGAATAATTATAAAAACTTTTTTGATATCGAACTGACTATGCTATTAACCTAGCAAGGTCTTAGCAGCTTCACCGGACTACGAATTATATAAACAAAGTACCTATACTGAACATAATCTCTCACATTAGTCGCCTGTGGGGAAATGTTATCGTTGTTTTTATAACATGCATTATTCAGTGCATATCAACCAACGAAATCTTTCGGTAGGGTTGTGTACAATTAACTATCGTAGCTAAATCAAATTAACTTTTTTTCGTAAGTAAATCATCTATATTTTTTATTAATGACTCGATTCCCATGTATACTATAATGCAATTTGCCTTTGCTTTGCTATGGAAATTTTGGATGTGTGTTTTCTTGGCAAGATGTAGTTTTTATGTTAGCTTATGCCACAGGTAAAGTGGACAGATTCGCACTTATAGAGAGATGGTGAAATAATGAACGAGTGTTGGCACCTCAGGAATTACCGCTAAAGGTAACAAGTGGATTAAACAGTATTCTCCAAAAGTGCTTGGGAATTTTTCAAGTCAACACTTTTATTTAATTTAGATACCTTATTTTTCCGACGAATCCTATATTATATTATACTAAATCTTTCAAAACCGATAACTGTATTAATTACTGCAGTAAAGATTCATCAAAGTATGTGGTTTAGTTTCTGAAAGAATCACGAATATATAACCTATTTAGGTTAGTTCTGTTCAAGCATTATAAAATGTTTTCGTCAAGCACATATTGTATGGATACATAAATTATATAATGCAATATAATAAGAGTAAAGTATATAATATATCTCATGGATAAACTAAATAACCGATTAATTTATCTCAACGAATGGTAAGATATCTTAAAATTTGTACAATTTTCAATACACAGCATAACTATCACATAATACATTCTGGCAGGCATGGAAACTATTTAAAAATATGCAAAATTTCTGTATTTCATATATCGTAAATGTAAAATGATAAATATTCCTATACTATAACCTTATATTACTCAGAATTCGGAGTTTATTATTTTGTAATCAGAGATTTAATGTGACATAACAATGAATGCGCGTATGATTAAATGTTTCAAGCAAATGCAATAAGAAAACGAATTTTATTATTTTCAATTATACAATGTGGTAGTTATTTTATAGCAGTATTGTAGTTAGTATCTGCGAAGTTACCTCTTATTCCTATCACGCCTGATATTCCAACATACGCACGAATAAAGTAACATCGCAAAGTAGTAGTATCGGACACTTCAACGCATACTATGTACTACTGCTATCGTACTCTATCATTTGAACAATCAACTATCTTCACTATACTATACTTCAAATGTATCATTTGAACCATTAGAATTAGTACAGGATATCATTATAATCCATCTAACAGGCTTGTAATTTATTGTAGTATACTATTATATTATTTTTAATTTAATAAAAATCTGGGTAATACACACTGTGTATAAAAAAAAATTAAGTGCAAAAAGCGGAAAAGTTTTATAAATTGAAATGAAAGAAAAAACGTTTTACCTTTTATAATATTTATTAAAAAAATTTGCTCTTAATTTTGATAAAATATTGGTTTTACAAATTAGTTAAAAATTAAAAAAAGAATATTATATTGTATACATTTTATAATAGATTTTTTTCAAATGCACCGCAGAAAGCACCATACAAGCCGGCGCAGTACTGTTTCAAAGTGTATTAACACATAAATTATAGTAATGCATTATCTGAGCACTTAGTGAGATACCCCGATAAACATTTCTTGAACAATGTTGCTTTAGTAAAAGGTTATAACTATTATGTATATGTTGAATAGTTCAACGAGTTAAGTTTTACATACCGTTTGGACATATTTTACTTTTAAAAATATAAATGAACCTGTATATTGTTTGATAATTAAATAAATTAACCGAATATCAACGACGATTTTAAGATTCACTTCGTGCGATAATTGAGCAATGCTTACCGTATGTTCTCGAGTTTCATCCGGCGTCTTGACTTCTGCTCTCGGAACGGGCCGGACATGGAGTGATTTGGTTAATATGGCGATGGTAACAGTCGTGGTCACCAGTTCGAGTATTGTCCTCGGGGTCACGACGCAGGGTACTCTCAGTTGTGAGTAAAGTCCGCTTGCTGATCTTTCTCGCCAACCGCCACCGGTACGCACCTCTAATGTATAGCAAGACACGTCCGAAATTCTCATCTTCCATGGAAACGCATCAGGTTCATCCGCTGTAAGCAATGTTTGTTTGTATATCTATACTAATATTGTAAAGCTGAAGAGTTTATTTGTTTTGGTTGAACGTGCTAACCTCTGGAACTGCTTGTCCGATTTGAGAAATTCTTTCGGTGTTCGATAACTAATTTATCGAGGAAGATTATAAGCTATCATCACGCTTAAAACAACAGGAGCGAAGCACTAATGAAAAATATTTCAATATTGTTTTTCTTCCTCCTTTTGAGAGTTTCTGTTACATCTTAGCGTTAACCCAAAGTAACTATTCCACGCGGACGAAGTCGGGAGAACAGCTAGTATTATAATATTTCTGTCGTTACATTTCAAAAGGAGCTAAATAACATTTTAGCCGTTCCTAATATTTTACTTTATTTTTCAACGTCTTCAAATTTTGTACATAGAAAATAGGAAGATCATAAAAAAACTAAAAACCTTATCAATCTGAACTTCTTTTGTCTGTGTTTAAAACCTTAAAAAAACAATGATTAAAGTTGGATTTAGCACACTTTGAAATGTAATGGCACATTTCTATTGACCCTAATATTTAAATTAATTCTCATGCACTGTGAAGATGTACAATCGTCTTTTGACCTTTCCCTTTATGAAGATTTTTTTTCTTGGACTGACTACGCTATAAACCTGGCAAGGTCTTTACAGTTTCACCGGACTACTAAGGCACTCAGCCAATTTTATTCGGCAACTAGCTCAAGAGTGCACAGTACACCTCGGTTTGGCTGTTGCCTGTGTCATGCGATTCGCGAGCTATATATATATATTTTTTACGTGAGGAAATCGCTTATGGATACCCACCCTCCCGGGGGAGAGAGTGGTTTATGCCCGACTCACACGGACTAAAACCCCACGGTGTACCGACCGTGATGTTGGGGTGGCAAGGGATCGGTCTAAGCTATTCCTCTTAGATAGCCGCCCCAACGGTCCGCCGACGAAAGTTGGCCGCCGGGCTCCTACCTATAAAGAGGCAGCTGGGCAAACACCAGCTACTCCCCTCGTCCACCGGACCTATGCAATGAAGGGATGAACCCCCCGGCTGCATCCCCTCAGGTCCGGCCTCGGTGGCGGGAGAAGTTAGGCAAAGCGCCGCCTCCTCCCGCCTGTCCTTCGTTGGCGGAGAGGGCCACTTAAAGGGTCTACCTCGCGGGCTCTGTCTATCGCCTACTTTTGCGAGGTGACTTTCTTGAAAAAGGAGGCCACTGCTCGCCACGCCTGCTTGCTGTCAAGCATGGATAAAACCACGCTCGGCAGCGACAAATCTTCTACTACTGCCGCCGCCTGAGTGCGGCGCTTCACCTCCCACGCAGTACACTTAGACAGAGTGTGCTGCGCGGTATCCTCATCAGCGACGCAGTCGTGAAAGGCGGCGGTCGGATCCCTTCGAGCGATCCGGTGCAGGTACCACCCAAAACAACCGTGTTCGGTCTGTACCTGCACCAGCCTGAAAGTCAGGGAGCTCAACTCCCAACCAATCCACTCCCACAGGACCGGGCGGACGGCGTCAACAGTGTACGTTCCATAGCGCGCGTCCTCCAGGTCCTGCATCCACTTTTCGACTGCCCCCTCCCACAACTCCCGTCTTTTACACTCTATCTCCCTGGGAGCCGAAGGCTCCCCACTACGTTTCCTCGCCACCATGAATTCGTACACGGCGGCGAGAACTCCTGCCTCCAGCTCCCAATGAAGGGAGCCGGCGAGCGTGAAAGCCGCTGCCGAGGACACCGTCCGGTACGCCTGGATCGCCCTCAGTGCCACCGTGAGGTGCGCATTGTGAAGCGCGCGCACGTTTGCAGCACCAAGGGCGTCTGCCGAGACCGGTGCCCCGTAGGCGATCCTCACCCACACGACTCCCATGAAAAGTCGCCGGCACCCGGCCCCCCAATATTGGGGAGCAACCGGCCGAATGCCACCGCCGCCCTAGCAATTCGCGGCCCGAGCCCCACAAAATGAGGTTCGAACCGCCAGCGCCCGTCCAGGGTAAGGCCTAAGTACTTCATTTTGGCCCCCACCCTGATACAAGCGTCCTCCACCATTATGTGGGCCCCAGGAGGTGGCCCCCGCCATAGCCCGTGGAATAACAGGGCCTCGATCTTCTCGAAGGCCACATTGAGGCCCAACCTCCTTACGCGCCTAGCCTCGAGGATTGTGGCCATCGTGGCTAGGCGCTTCACCTCTTTCTAATTCCCCCCCTCCCCCCCGCCTACAACTAGGGTGTCATCCGCATAACAGATTAGATGCGCACCGCGGAGCATCCAGTCGTAGGCCATATTCCACAGGAGCGGCCCTGACACCGATCCCTGTGGAACCCCCCGCCTTGTGGACCACCGGACCATCCACCCGTCACCGTCCACGTAGGCGACCTCCCGGTCTCCCAGGTACGCCTCCAACAGCCGCCGCAGGTACGGGAGCAATCCAAAATATCGGAGAGCCTCCCATATGACATCGTGCGGCAGGCTGTAAAAGGCGTTGGCGATGTCTAAGGACACACTGCACGTCCGATAAATTCAGCCCCACTCCCTCCAGGTGTTGCACGACTCGGGAATAGCTGCGGAGCCAGTGGCAGAACCGGGGATAGCTCCGCAGCGCTCACGCCACTTACCAAGGCCCGGTCAAATGACCCGTCGGCCTCCCCCATAACCCTCCGACCGCTCCCGCGCATCCGAGCGGTCCCTCTGCAATAGGAGCTCACCTTGGGAGCCCCCATGCTAAACCTCTGTATAAGAGTCCACTATCTTTCCCTACCCGCTGACCCAAGAGTCACTCAGCGACCAAGAAGCACAAGCCCACAGTCTGATGAACATGTCAAACCTAATCAAACAACAAAAACACGATCCAAGAAACGAAGCGAAGTCAAACAAGAAAGAAATCAACGTCCAAGTAAAACACAAGCCAGGCCAGGAGCAAAAACGAGTCCAAGTCAATGAGCAAGCCAAGGTCAAGTATAAGAATCCCAAGAACGCCAGAGAAGACTCATGAACAACGCAGAAACCAACTCAACCTCAAGTGCACCTACCCTACCGCGATAAATTCTAACGACACGGAGCGAGCGCAAACACGGGCGTCTCGTTAGAATACCGCACGGACACTCCTCTATCTGAGCTTACCTAACTTAAGCTAACTAGTCATACATGTATGAGTTATTGAAACATATATGTGTACCAAGCATATATACGTTGTCCGGTGAAGCTGTTAAGACTTTGCTAGGACAATAACGTAGTCAGATCGAGAAAAAAAAGTGAAGCTTCAACAAATCTTACATATAATTCGTATGGGATAAAACCTTTATGGATATCGGTGCGTCATAAAGCACTTCCGCAGGTCGGCATGATGTCAACAACTAACGATTGAATTTAATAATGACGGTCGCCGTTGTTTCTTTATATTATCTGTATATTACTGTGCAATCATTTTGTCAAGCTATATAAATAATAAAATATCGAAACACCACCAAAATATGACTTTAAGCAAGTGTAATTTTCATTGTATGTATTTCCACTTAACATATAAAGTGAATAATCGACGTAATTAAAACATCAAAAACCAATTTATATGAATAATGCATACGTAGTAGGTACTACATTTTTTTTACTTAGGTTGATAGTGTAATATTTAAGGAATTTGTTTGTGAACATTTCTAGATCAGAGGCTTTATTGTCGAGGTGTCATTGAATTGTGCTAATAGCGAGAAAAAGTCCACATTTATTCGGTAGCAGCAATTATATCCAAATACTTAATTAAAACGATATTATAGATACATACAGTTAAGCGAAACTAGAGTTATTTACTTCATGTGGTTCCTCATAAAGAGAATAACCTCGTTTATTGCGTATATGCAAATAAATTATTTGCGGTCTATTTCTCGCCATTCTTTTACATACATTTACTATATTTGATTTTACTATAATTAAAACAAAAAAAAATAAATCTAGATAATTTCATCACATCACCTAGATTCGAGTTGCTATGTGCTATTACTACTCATTCGGTCGTTGTTTTTTTTTAATCATAGGAAGCAAACGAGCAGGTTAATCATCTAATGTTAAGGGATCACCGCCGTTCATAGACACTAGCAACACCAAGGGAGTCACAAGCGCGTTGCCAGCCTGCGTTTGGGGGGAGTGAAAAGAGAACAGAGAGAGGGGTAGGGGATGGGGAAAGAAGGGAATATGGGCCTCCGGAGCTCAAATTGACCGAACGAAATGGAGCAATGCAAACACTGTTACTTCAAGTGGGTGTTTTTGTGTGTCGGGTGGTAGTACCGGGGGTGAGCCGACACATTCATGCTGAAACCAGTTATAGCTTCAGCGTGGCTCTACCCCTACTAACGTATTATTCCTAACAACAATGTATCAGAAAGAGTTAAATAAAGTATATATTGAACGATTACTTACGTTGCAGCTCTGGTCTCGGCGACGTGAACGTGGGACCGTCGTGATGAACGTCGGTCCATATTTGTTTCATAATCGGACTCGAATTCACTGTCAAGCGACCCAGGCTTTTGAGAAAAAAAAAACACCACCTTATTATTTTGTCTCCTATAGAACGTTATCTATACTAATAATATCACGAGGTAAAGTTTGTGAGTTTATGACGTTGTGAGTTTGTGATGTTGTAGGAGGTAATCTCAGGATCTACTGGTCCGATTTTAAAAATTCGTTGTTATACAGCTCATTTATCGAAGAAGGTTATAGGCTATATATTATCACGCTAAGACCAATAGGAGCGGTGCACTAATGAAGAATGTGTGAAAATCGGGTTATTTTTTTACTCTTCAGAGCTGCCGCTGCGTGTTAACATTAGCTCAGAGTAACTATTCCATGATGAAGAAGTCGCGGACAGCGACTTGTGTGGTATATGGTAAAGCGAGAACTACTTTAAAAAGTACTACGTTTCTGTAACTATAGCTTTTATGTATCTATATAGCGTATCTGTATAGCGTATGATCACGTGATCATTTTAAATTGTATTACATATGACTGATATCTATAGGTAATTATTTAAATATACAAAAAAAATGTGTCTCGTTTGTTGACTTGTAACGTATATATTTCAATTCAACTTCATCGTTGTTAATTTACATTATACTATACTGTATACATGCAAATAAACACGTATTTATGATAATGATTAATAAATAAAATAAATTAAAAAAAAAATTAATTAAGTAGCTCAGCTCAGACGTTATAATAAAACTGTTTGGTTAGATTTTTGATCTTTCTAAAGACGTATATATAGTACAAAGTATATACAGTACAAATATTCGAGACAGTCGTACACGACAGTGAAAACTCAAAGCAATGAAATAAAACTGTGTTCTCTTTTGAATTTTCAAATCAATTACAGTCTGAATAATTTAAACTTCATAATAATTTATAAATTGAAATTATTATCATTAGTTAGGTTTTCACATCTATTGGCAATCCAAACAATAATTATATACATTTTTATACTGTTTATGGATTAATTAATTACGATGGAAATCCCTTGGTTAAACCTATATTGTAATAACTACATATGTATAAAGAACTAATTAGTTAACTGTTGATTTCTGTATGAGTAAATAAATCTATAATCAAAAACATATGGCTACAAAATAATAAATATTATATTTACACGCAGACTGATATACCACGCATCGCTAAGTTATCGCAAGCCACGCAAGCGCAATATGATCGGACACGCTTACTAACGTGTCATGACGCAAACTCATAAGTTTATCTCATAACAAAAAAATCACTTAAACGCGCTTAAAGAAGTTTTCATTTAAAAAATTCAATCTTATTATATAGATTTCTTATGTACGTGTGTATGTCACTGAACTCCTCCTAAACGGTTGGACCGATTTGATGAAACTTTGTATGCGTGTTCCAGTGGATTCGAGAATAGTTTAGATTCACATTGGAAGGAGTAGGTGGCGCTGCGGTTGAATTTTAGATATTTTTTTTATTATCAAGTCAAGACAGGACAGTCTATTTATAAATTGAAAATCTCAAGGAAAAATTGAATCCAGGATATTCCGTAAATGGTAATTACCTGACGGCCAGAACTCGCTGCGAAGTGGTAGCGTGTCGTTCCATTGCGTCTCGTAGGCTCCCACTGTCGATGGCAGAAGCGCTGCTTATAGTAAAGTACACGAGGACGATACCCAAGTCTACGGTCACCAGCGTATCGCATAGACGTTCGTGCAGCTTCTTCATTTTTTCTCCACCCAACCATTCATTCGGTGGTTGCTGTGGGTATTCAAAAAATATATTCACAGCGAACTCCAGAGAGTTTAAAAACGCGGAGATAATATTATAAAAAACCATTTCACCAAAGGATTATCCAGATACGTTTGAGACTACACACTTTTATGTAATTCAATGCACACCCAATCTTTAAAGTTTAATTCTAATTAATACAAATGGAGTTTTTTTCGAAATGTCTACGCTATTAACCCAGTAAGGTCTTAGCAGCTTCACCGGACTACAAACAAATGGAGTCATTTGTATTAAAGTAACCGGAACGTACTCATTAGTCAGTAAACCATTTACACCACGAAGTTTACGATATATATTAACAAATACTAAAATGTTAATGACATTAAGAACTTATGCTCTAAAGATGTTAATTCTCACTTTTTTAGTATAAACTAGCTGTTACCCGCGGCTTCGCACGCGTTTTTTTTTATATATTAAATACATTTCAAATTGTGATCACACATCTAGAGTAAATTACAATAATACTCTTTCAAAAATATTCGTAATTATCACACGCACATCATCTACTGTAACAGGTAACGTGTACATTATATATGTGAATACTAATAGTGTATCGAATGGGATGGGATTTATCATCAACCACATAGCTGGAACTTTAAACTACTATATACCACACTCAGTGCTCACTTAAACTATATAAGAAAGTAATGAAAACATTAATATAAACATAATCAAACAATATGTATTAAATCTTTTATTATAGAGATAAAATATGTCCATAGTGTCGATATAATTAAGTTATTATTATACCTTGCTATAATTTAAATTAATTTATTTATTTAAATTAATATTTTTTATTAATTTAAATTAATATAATTTAAATATATAATCAAAAACTTTCAATTTAATTTATTCTTGGAGTTCAGTACACCGCACGTTACACGCGCATGTTTACAGTGAACAACATATTTTTGATTAATTTCACACGGACGAATGCACGGATACCAGCTCATCACTACATAGTGTAAAACAAAGTCCTGTTCCACGTCTGTCTATATATCTGATCGCGACAAGATCAAAAGCTACAGAACGCCTCTTCATGTCGTTTTCACTAATATATAAAATTATTCTTGGGCAAGGTGTAGGTATATTTTGTCTTATTATCAGGGCGGGCAACGTTTGCTGAACCCGCTACCTTGAAATAAAACAGCTAATTAGTTACTTATTTGCCCGTAAAATTGCCGTCCAAATATTATTTGTATTCCGGTGAAGCTGTTAAAACCTTGCTAGATCAATGAACTTGACTAAGCTAGTCATTTCTAAGAAAAAAAAACTGTTCTAATAGATCCAGCCGTTTCAGAGATTAACCAAAACAAATAAAAAAACAGACATTCGACAGAATTAAAAAAAAAATGTTGATATTTGTAGCATCACAGATATATTTCATTCCACTAAAAAGTATTTATTTTAATATTACATACACACACTTTATTTTTATAATACGTAATATATCACAAATCAAAAATTGGGAACAAAACTAACGTAGAATAAACTTTTTGAGGAGTTTTATGTAGTGGATTTTATATTTGATTCATAATCTTGTGTTACTTGTCTCTATATTGTGTGAAATTGGTGACGTTTTATGTAATATGGTTCATTTATTATGCATAAGTGAAATGAATGAAAAATAATACCACGGAGCATGAATTCTGTGGTCTTGAAAATTAAGATGACAAAATTTATGAAATATAATATAGAGGATTTGGTGCTTATACCTTTACATTAACTTGGACATAGAAGAAAACTACCTATATTGACAACTTCAGAATTGGCAGTATGGGTTAATTCCTTCGACTGTCTTATTGGACGAATATTATTACTACTAAAGCAACACAAAATAAACTTTAGAAATGTTTGCGATATTTTATATCGTTGTTTAACATAACATTTATAATTAAAAATTGTAGACAAAACTAACGTAGTAGTTTAGTTTTTCCTTTTTGAGTAGGAACACAAAATAAACCATGAAAATATTTGCGATACAATGTTATGCGTTACCATGGCAAGGCATACAATACTGACATTAACTGAACCAAGGATAAATGCCTGTCTAAATTAATAAACAAACAAATTGAGAAAACATGGCAAAGGGCTCATAGAATTTGAAAAATATATAGCCTATAACCATATACGATTATTTCCGCGTCGAATGTTTGTGGTTTCATGCTGATCGGTCCAGTAGTTTTCGAGTTTACCTCCGACAAAGAAAACTAACTTTACTTATATATAGATTACGAGATGCCCAGTCATCTTTGGTAAATATAATGGTTAACTTTATGTTTAACCTGTTTTACCACTAGTCGTCAAGAGATGGCGCTGTACAAAATGTAAAATACATTCAATTGCGGTGTCAAGATGAACCTCGAAATAATGACCTGTCGACGAGATTAACAACAACTTTTCTTACTCCAAAAAGGTATTTTATTTTTTAAATGGAGATATTAGTGAAGTGAACACTGTAGTTATATAAAATCTTAAATACATAGAATTTTGAAGTTATACTTCTTTTGGCGCTTTAGAGGAAAACGATCTGAGTAATTTTTACGATGCGCGCGCACACCATTACGAAAAACCGACACCCTGAAGTTTAGTAGTCAACATTTTGTTTCTTTGTATTAAAACTTTCAATGTATTAATTACCTTTTTTCTATTGTTAGTGTAATTTTTTCTACAAACGTAGAATAAGGTGAAAGATAAATTTTTTGAAAAGATTTTTATATTGTTAAGCCAAAGAAGCATAACTTCTAACGCGTGTACACAAGTAACTACACACTTTTTTTAAAGTAACAAGTTGAAAATAAATCACAACCCTATACTTAAATTTTGTAACGATATTAAAATAGTAAGAATTGTAAACTTATGTAATAAAAAGAGAGAAAAGAATAAACGGTTAAAGCACACTTTGATATGTTTATTCACAAAAATTATTCATGTGTATTCAATAGTTTAACAACCTGCATAGCTTTGTTTATATTACCTGTGCATTTTTCTGTGGAACAGCAGGCTGGCTTATCTTTTTTTCTTTTTTCTCACTTGGTTCACTACTAGAACCGGCACTACGGGAACGACCGTGGATGAGCTCTGTGCCTGACCCCGATCGCACCACTCCACGCAAACTTGACTAATATCATAACAAAATATATACAATATAACTTATATTTACTTACCTAAGTATAGTCTACCACATCAAATTTCTATAGAAAATATACTTTAAATTAAATTCATTTTAATTAAATTAATGCTAAAGCAATGGAGTATTCATTTTTACTTTATAATAAAAAAAAATGAGTTTCACTACATAGTATAAAACAAAGTCCTCTTTCGCGTCTGTTGCCTGTCTGTCTGTTTGCGATTAACTCAATAACTACTGAACGCATTTTCATGCGGTTAGATAAACTGTACCAGTACCAGTATATAAAGTGATTCATATGGAAAGTTTAGGTAAATAATTTGTCAAGTTTTTTTTATTATCAGGGCAGGATAACGCCCGCCGAGCCCGCTAATGTGTTTATAAAAGTAGCATTACATTTTGAATACTTTCAGTGATTATAACTCCAACACGCGGCTTCATTTGCATTTTTGACGCAGTAATTATCTTCGATTTGTTATTTTATTTTATGAACACATTTCATGATTTCTAATTTACTGAAAACTTTAATCTGTTATGGATTTTATAATGTTATATAGTTTTTATACACAATATTTGATGGCAATTAGTTGAAATTGAAGCAAATTAAGTTTTTCAAATTACTTTTCCATATTTTCAAAAGTATTAATGATAATATCTTCAGACAGGCAACAATTGTAACATCGTATTCGCTTCCTAAGAGATATCTATCACAAACTTTCTAAAAAAATGTATAGACAGAACTACAGCTTTAAGAATATAGATATAACATATTTTTTATTCTAATTGTATTATATGAAACTCACCGGCGGAGTTCCGTGAAGGCGTGTTAGAATCTGACTTGATGGTACACTTTTAGATGTCTCGGGTGGATCTTGTGGGGCTGTTAACGGTGAATAAATATTTTCTATTGTACGCAGTTGACACCAAAAATGCAAGTACACATTCTATTTAATTGATTACAATTATGTCACGTGTATCTAGGTAAACAGCAGAAATTATTATACAGAGGAGCTTTATCACTAGATATTGTAGTATTTGATTTGCCTCGACATTTTTTACACTCGGTTATTTTGCAACAAACATGACATTTTTTTAAACCTAGAATATGTTCATATAATGATTGGAAATGACAAATAAAAACAACAAGAGAGTTTTATCATTATATTTATTTAATTTTTAAGATGAATGAATTTTAAATAATTAATTAGTTAAATACTCACCGACTGGTTTCATTTTAGGCGTATACGCAAGCCAGGCGACAAACAACGGGTCAACACTGAAGGCGGTAGCCTGCATCCATATGCCCACATAATCCGGGGCGATTGGCATCGGTTCCCAACACCATTGGATTGACATCCTCAAGTAAGGTCTGTAAATTATATAAATACAACATAAACTGCCTGCGACATCATCCATATTAATTTACGTAGTATTTAGTATATACTTACGAAGTAGATGTAATATCAGGGGCAGAGAAAATCCACGCCTGCTTCATATTTTCCCCTCCTAAAAAATATTACCAACATAATAAGAAATAACGTGTTTGTATATTTATAAGGCAAGAGCCCGTGAATTCCAGACCTTCGTTATTTTATAAAAGCTGAAAGTTTGTCAGCGCATGCCCCCAGCACATGTATGAACAATGGACTATTATTATATATATATTAGGGTGGCCCAAAAAAACCGACTATTTTTTTTTTGAGTCTCGGGTAAAAATATGTTAGTTTTTGATGTTTTAAGAGCCCTCTCCAAAAGACAGCTCAAAAAAAAAAATTTAAGAGGTCACTCCAAATTTTTTAAAATTTCAAAATCGATTTTTTTTTTTAATTATTTTTCTCATTATTTTACTTTTTTCTACAAGAAAAATGATAAAGATCCTGAAAATCTCAAGTCGAAATTTTAATATTTAAAGGTATTATTTATTTATATATATATATTAATATATAAAGATTATAAAGTACAGTTTAATATTATTGGTGTATGATACATATATTTCATTCAAACATACTTGGCACAAATGGTAAACAAACTTTCAGCTTTTATAAAATAACGAATGTCTGGGGTTCACGGGTTCTTAGACCTTTACTTTTTTTTACAGATAGTGACAAATTAAAACCCATCTATCCATGTACAACCCAACAGTAACTACGCCTAACGTAACATTAGATAGATCTGATAGAACTTTAGAAGAGAATGATTTGTAAGTAATGTCAAATTAAGATCATGTCTTTACTGTCCTGAGTAGGTTAATTATTAACAATATATGTATCATTAGGTCAAATTCTATATAGAACATTTTTATATTAAAGTCTTCAAATATAAAACCATAAGATGATAGATTAAAAAAATGTCACTATAAAATTTATTTTCCTTTACGTCACAGAGACCACACATCTGTCATTACATTACATACAAAATAAGCTAAATCCAATATTAATCCTTCATATAACATGTTTAATTTTTTAAGATTTCCAGTCTTTATACACTGAGTACAAAATTAAGATTCTGCCGTCCATAATTTTTTTTTTTATGTTCATATTTTACACATACAAAATTGACTATTAGGAACGGCTAAGATTGGATTTGACTTATTTTTAAATGTTTCGACTCATGTTAGTATATTACAAAGGCCTCTATCACGTCTGTCTGTCTGTTTGTGATAAACTCAAAAACGATTGAACGGATTTTTATAAGATTTTCACCAGTAAACAAAGTGATTCATGAGGAAGATTTAGATACATAGTTTCGAGGGTATTTTTTATGATTAGGGCGGGATAACTCCACCGGGACCTTTAGTAGATAACTAGCTGTTACCCGCGGCTCCGCATGCGTTTTTTGAATGTATTAATTAAATTTAAAATTGTTATTACATGTGTAAATAACAATAATACTCTTTCAAAAATATTTGTAAGTATGACACGCACATCATCTACAGTAACAGGTAACATTTACATTATATATGTGAATACTAATAGTGTATCGAATGGGATGGGATTTATCATAAGCCACATAGCTAAAACTTTAAACAACTATCTATGTATCACCCTCAGTGCTCACTTACACTATATAAGAAAGTAATGAAAATATTAAGCTATATATTATCGAACAATATGTGTTTAATCTTTTATTATACAGATATAATATCGCGTATCATCTGCTGAACTCGCTAGCTTAAACTAAAACAGCTAATTATTTAGTTATTTGCCCGTAAAATTCCCGTTCAAATATTACTTGTAGTCCGTTGAAGCTGTTAAGCTTGCTAGTCAATAGCGTAGTCATTTTTAAGAAAACAAAACCGTTCATATAGGTCCAGCTGTTTCGGAGATTACCCGGAACAAATAAACAAACAGATATATCGACAGAATTAAAAAAAAATGTTGATATTTGTAGCACCGCAGATATATGTATTCATCAAGAAGTATTTATTTGAATATTATATACACACGCTTTATTCTTATAATACATAATATATCAAAAAACTAAACATTGGGAACAAAACTAACGTAGAATAAACTTTTTGAGGAGTTTTTGACGGGATTTCAGTCTATTATGTAGGGATTTTATAATTTTGTGTTATTTGACTCTATATTGTGTTAAATTGGCGGCGTTTTATGTAATATGGTTAGTTTATTATGCTAAGTGAAATAAATGAAAAATAATACCACGGAGCATGTATTCTGGGGTCTTGAAAATTAAGAAGATAAAAATTTACGAAATATTATATAGAAGATTTGGCGCTTATATATAGAGAATACATAAGAACTACCTATATTGACAATTTCAGAATTGGCAGTATGGATTAATTCCTTCGCCTGTATTGTGATGGACGAATATTATTACTACTAACCTTTTAGAATAGCAGCACAAAATAGACTTTAAAAATGTTTGTGATAGCAACGTACCACTTATAATAAAAAATTGGAATTAAAAATAACCTAGAATAAACTTTTGAACAGGAACACAAAATAAACCCTGATAATATTTCCGATAGAATGTTATCATGTTACCATGGCAACGCATATAATACTGACACTGACACGCAGTGGATGCTCTAAAAATAGCCCGATTTTGAGACATTCTTCATTAGTGCTCCGCTCCTATCGGTTTTAACGTGATGATATGTAGCCTATAGCCATCCTCGATAAATGAGCTATCTAACACTGAAAGAAACTTTCAAATCGGACCGGTAGTTCTTGAGATTAGCGAGTTCAAACAAACAAACAAACTCTTCAGTTTTATAATATTAGTATAGATAAAAATTCGGGTGATTTGATGTTTAATCGTGTCCAAACTACTGAACGTGCCGCTATAGGACGATGACCATTCAATGTGATTTTTTTTCCTAGATGGTTCTAAGCGGATTATTTTTTTTATATAATGGACTGCTTATTTATTATTTTTATTTAATGCTATACAAATCGGCCATAAATCAACCAGTAATTTACATAACTTACTTGGTTCATGATGCACGGTGCCACGAGCTGAGTGCGCCGTAAATGAATATGTGTTCACATTCTTAGTTAAAAAGCTTTGGAGTGAAATGTCCTCAAAACTCAAATCTATAGCGACGGCATCTACAAAAAATTATAAATATTAATCTATACTAATAACCCAAGCACTATGTTAAGTGGATTTTGATGTCAAAGGGCAATGAGGTATTTTATTGCACCAAAAACGAATGTTACTCTAATCTTACAGCTTTAAACGAGCAATTCTTGTATATTTTTTTTATATTTGTATATATTTAGGATTTAGGAAACAGCGTCATCTATTTCCGTGAAACTTTGTATGTAGGTAGTTTCGAGGACGATAAATCGATCTAGCTAGATTTTATTCATAGAAAACTTTTTTAACTGAGTTCTCAGACAATGAAAAAATATAGCTACAATATAAGCGTAATTTTCACCGCCGCTGTCAAAACAAAAATAGCTCAGATGGAAATCGACTGCTTCGAAAATTCGAGTAACCCCAGTTCGAATCCGACTGACAGCAAAAGAGATATTTTTTCATTTAATTTTTTTTTTTTGTGAGAAAGACGCTAATTTTGTCATGTAAACCTGACAGTATATTTAAAAAATATTTTTTAAAGAACCGAGCTACGCTCGGTCGCCCAGGTACTGTATTTTTATAGAGATATGAACGATGTAAAGATAAATTTTTATTGCACATTTTTATCAATGACTGCGTAGTTTTCAAACTAATGACACATTTAACATTCATAAGCGCCTTCTCAGAGCGTAAATTAGAAAATTATGATTGATTTGATTACGTGAAAGTGAAATAATACCTTCATCATTAATTGCTTCTTTAGCTAGCTCAGTGAGACGTAACGGCAGCGATTCTCTATTCTTGATCAGTGACATCAGTATTTCTAATGCAGCTCGGAGGCGCGCCGCAGAACCGAACAAGTTTATTTCGCCTGGACATATATTAAGCTATCAGAATCTCTACTTTGAACACATCACTGAAGAACATAGAGCAGGCTGTCGAAAACTAGTCAAATATAGTCAACTTTTTTCCAAAATTGAGGTTCAGTTTTACTCTGGTAAAACCTAATAAGTTGTACCCAATTTGGATTTTTTGTATATATAGGTTGAAAGTTTAGATAGTAGCAATATTTATGAAGGATGTTTTGCACTTGATTCTCGTTCTAAATCAATAAAAAAATATAATTGCTTAATATTTGACCCAATTGTCTAGAAAAATACAAAAAGTATACGCAACCCTCTACGTGTCTATGTTAATGCACAGTGTCAATAACTTCGGATGATTTCACTTTCACTTGAAAGTGAACGTGGGAACGGCATGAACAAAACAAAAGGGTTTATTGTCCGTTTTATTATCGTAGGTTATTAACTCCTATATTAACTCCAGATCGCCCTTTATAGCTTCCAGCACCGGTCATTGAATCTAGGTTATGTTTATGCTTTGAAAGTCTTAGAACAAACGACCTACTTATCAACCAAAAGAATATATAATTAACCTATGGGCGTAACAATATAAATATAATTGAATTATTTGTTGTTTGCAAGAATTCATTTTCAAAGCGGATGAACAGATTTTAAAGCAATTTTTCGTGACAAATAAAAGACATTTCTGAGTATTATTTAAACTAGATACATATTATTACGAATTTGTTAAAAGATACAGCTCTGCGACAAAAATCATTTAAGTCAAGTGCCTATAAAAGACAATAAAAGTATTCACGAGCGAGAGTACTATCTAGTAAAATAACAATGTTGGAAATAAATGAAATGTCGGGTAATTAAACTGCGGCAGGGTATATAAGGAGCGGCACTCGCCGTGTCGACTCGTGGCTGGACTCCGATTCGTGCCGCCGTGCGGGTCGGAGGCGTGCGCTCATATCGTATTTTCGACGTGAATTTTTTGCCCGTGTTTCTTTCCGATTATCATAATTGTTCGCGACGCGTCTCACGCGACCGTGTTTTCACGTCGAAAGTGCCGGTATTTCTGTACGCTCGTTATTTTCACGTTTCTTTGAGACATTCAGAGGAGTCGATCGCAGGGCGTTCTTTTCAGAACGCAACAAACTGCACTTTTCGGTGCAACTATAATCGCACTTTTTAGTGCGTTCTGCGTGTTCTCCGTGTGCTGCGTGTCACCGGTTCGCGTTCCAGGAGTTCAGCGCTTCATGCTTCGCTCCGTGGTTCGAGCTCCGTGTCATCGCGCAGTCGAAGAAAAAAGTGTTAGGGCCTCCTTTAGGCACTGTAGGTCCTCTGTGAGGCATTGCACTTCGCCCTCAGTTTCTTTTTGGCCCGGACTCGGGAGTCCGTTAAATTCAAAAAGACGCGCCCACCGGCCCCTTTGGCAGGGAGGTTTCATATGTCTTTCCCCGCCCCGCACTCCTCCGCAGGCCCCTTTATGGCCGCGCCCGTTTATGCAGAGCGCGAGCTCGAGCGCTTTAGGAAATTCGCGTCGAGTTTATGTCTCGAACTGATCGTCAAGTACGATCGTTTCTGCAGCGATATCCGCAAATATTACAACGGTGGTCCGGTACCCCAAGTCCTCTCAAGTCCCATTTTTAAGCTCAACAACGCTTTCTCCTCACTCTCGCAGGACCCTCAGTCCTCCGAGAGAGTTCCCTCCGATTCCTCTTCAGACGAGGAGGGCTCCGACATGGGGGGAGGAGGGCGCCGCGAACTAATGCTTCACTGTCGTCTCGCGCAAACCATGCAACAAGCGTCAAAACCCCGCCCCGTCCGAGAATTAAGGCACTAAGCCTTCAAAGCTCGCGAACGTCGGCGGCGCGAAATGCCGACGGTGACTCCCGCAGCCCCTAGACCGGCCTCGCCCAGAGCTGCGACTCCCGCAGCCACGGGTAAGAAGCCCCGCCCCCCGCCTCCTGTCACGATCCAGGACATGGCGTCCTGGGTCGATATTTCAGAGCTGCTCATGGCAGCAGACATCTCCTATACCTCTGCCGTGAATACCTTCGTAGGTATTCAAGTTAAGGTAGCCACTCCGGGGCTTGACATCAAACTTACGCGCTTCTTGCGCGACAGCAAGTTTGAGTATTTCACGCATGCGCTCGAAAAAGAGCGCATGCTTCGCGTGGTTATCCGCAGAGTCCCTGCGGAAATCCCTACCGACAACGTCTACGAGGACCTCCGGGAACAGATGTTCACAGTCAAGGAGGTGCATCTTATGCGTTGCCCGCGCAACAGATCGTCCTATAACATGGTGTTGGTCCTTCTTGACCGCACTGTGGCGGGCAAGAAAATTTTCTCCCTCTCGATTCTCTGTGGCTACTCCGGCGTTTCAGTAGAGCCGCCGCGCAAAACGTCCATACCCCTGCAGTGTCACAACTGCCAGGTGTACGGACACTCCGCACTTAACTGCAACCTGAATCCTAGGTGCGTTAAGTGCCTCGGCAACCACTCCACTAAGGAGTGTTCTCGCACGAAAGACTCCCCCGATTCTCCAAGCTGCGTTTTGTGCCGCTGCGTGGGCCATACTGCGAATTATCGCCGGTGTCCCCGCGCTCAAAACAGCCTCGCTACGCCAGGCAGGTCTCGCCTTCCAGGGCGCCTCAACTCTAGAGAGGCTTTTCCGAACTTGCCGAGTATATCTCATGCACCGGCAGCGCCCGCACCCGCGCCTATCACACCCCTCCACTCCGCGCGGGACCCTCAGGCCCCGTGGGCCCCCAAGATCGCTTCCCAGCCTACTCCTCGTCCTAAGGCGGCTAAGCCTTCACAGGCCGACTTCGCAGTCTCCTCGACTTTATCCAGCATGGACTGGTCAGCCCAGCTCCTAGTCTTCCACGAGATCTCGGAGATCTTCGCGAACGACCCAAAACAGGGTCCCATTCGCGTGATCGCGAAATTTCCCGCCATCGCAGCTACCATCCAACGGCTCGCGCGCGCCGCCGTCTCGAAATAATAATAATTTTCTCAATAATATAGAGTAAACTTGCGCGTTTACGTCTATCTTCCTCTAAAATCGATAAAAAATGTCATTATTTCTATTTTTAGATTCCTGGTGCCGGTGCTGTTCGTTTAATTTGTAATTTCGATGTTTTCATTTCTCGTGGCCAGCCACGTCGCGAATCCCTGTCTCGTGCGTCATGAGCAGAGAGATCTCGTTTTTCATACCCGCACACTATTCGTTGCGTTATCTTGGCAGCATATTTGCTCGAGGCCACCCGGGTGGACACAGAGATGTTGCTATCGCGAAACAGTACACACCACATCGATTATACACATACACAGATATTGAGACATGCATCTTACACATCTGGTGTAAGGGTTTACTTTTTCCCTTATCAAACTGAATCGAGTAGGTTTAGTTTGTCTCATTCTGAATTACATGTTGTGTGTTAGTATCATGCAATTATTATTTGTATGAACCAAAAATGGATACATGTATAGCTTAGCATAGTTTAGCTAGGTCAGATCGGGTATTTTCATCGGTAACTGTTCAAGCCGAGGTGCGCCGTGCACCCTTGAGCATGTTACCAAAACAAAATCGGCTGAGTGCCTTAAGCGCTCGCCTGAGTAGTCCGGTGAAGCTGTGAAGGCCCTAAATAAGGCAAATAGCGTAGTCAGTTCGAGAAAACAAAAAACGTGTCGACTCGTTTTTTTGGGAGTTCGATTCGTGCCGCCGTGCGAGTCGGTCGCGTGCGCAGTATGCCATCAAAACGCCGTTATTTTTCTCGAAGTTTTTTCGCGAGTGCGATTGATTCTTCGTTTCATCTACGTGTTCGTGCTTCGTGGTTCGTAGCGCGTACGCAATGGCTATTTTGAAGGCCCTTCGCGATTCTGTCCGGCTCAGTGCGGAACAGTAAAAGTCAATCGTCAATCTCCATTTTAGAGCGCAGCAAACTGTACTTTTCGGTGTAAACCCGGGCTGCATAAAGTCCAGTCGTCTGGCCAACCTACGGATACCTCACGGTGTTCAACGAAGTGGGTTTGAGCACCCTGCCCGCTCGCCCTAGGCCCCGAGGTCTACTGCAAAGGTAGACGGGCCTGGGTAGCTTGGCCTTGGCGAGGTCGCCTAGCCAAGTCCAGGTGTCGAAAATCTCCATTATCCATCCCCGGGTGTCTGTTTGGGCGTAGCCCGGTGTACCGGTCTGCGTCTTCGACCTCGGGCTTGTTAGGGCCTCCCCCTTGGCAAGTTAGGTTCCCCCTGTGAGGCATTGCACATCGCCCACAGCTCTCTTTTCCCGGACTCGGGATAGTCAGGATAGTTAGTTTACCGTTGGCGTGCCCCCCTGCCCTTAAGGCAGAGAGGTTGTTTCGCGCCCCCCCCTCCCTTCAGTCCATCTGTATGGACCACCAAGTAACCGCGGAATCGATTCGTGCCGGGCTCCTCTTACAGAGGTTCGACGAAAATTCGTTAAATATTATTGTAGCGAACTCTCTCGCGCAACTCTATGGTGACGTATAACAATACGTCCCGCAGGTACCGACCGCGAATTCCATCGCGACCCTTTCGCCACAATCGCCGCTAGATTCGCGAGACAAAGGCCTAATCGAGGCCCCGATTTCTAGCTCCAGCTCGGAGACCGGCTCCGACATGGTTAATTATCTCCAGACCGCCGTCAGGGTGACCTCGAATGAGGTACAAGCGGCGAACGATCGCCGTTTTATACTCCCTGACGACAAAAGAGCATTGATCACGGAAAAGAACGTCGCGACTCGAGCTCACGACGCTTACCCGTCTGTAGAGAACCGCGATCGTTTACGTTCCTTACGAAAAGTAGTCAAGTCTCGTATTTCTGAGATCCGGGGTGACAGGTGGGACAGACTTCTGGAGGATCCCCGGCCGTCTCACCTGTCCTTCTGGACTTTCACGCGAACTTTCAAGTCAGACACAGTCACTCCAATGCCTCCTCTCGATAGAGGCCCCGGGTTGCCTCCCGCGTTCGATAATACTGATAAAGCGAATGTCTCGCCGCGAGTTTAGAGAAACAGTGTTTGCCAAACACTGATAACACTGACCCTTCTAGTATTGAGTCAATCGAATCAGCCGCAGAGCATGCACTCGCATCTCCTCCGGTGGATACCCTAACCTCGATCACTTTCGATGAAGTTTCGGCCGCCATCAAGCGTCTCAAGCCTAGGAAGTCCCCAGTTCCCGATGGGATCAGAAACGAGATTCTGAAGCTCCTTCCTGACCACATCATAGCTCTATTGGTCTGCATCTTCAATGCGGCTATGTCCCAGGGTCACTTTCCAGCCATCTGGAAAAAGGCCGTAGTGATAGGAATTCACAAGCCCGGCAAGAAAGCTACGCTTCCCAATAGCTATCGCCCCATTAGTCTGTTAGATACCTGAGGGAAACTTTACGAGCAGCTCCTTCTGAACCGTCTCCAGGTTACGTTCACCGATCGTAGTATAATACCACATGAGCAGTTTGGATTTCGCGCCAAACATTCTTATACAGACCAAGTACACCGCCTCACGGAGTACATTTTTCTAACTTCAATGCCGAGATCCGCATCCGGATCCGAATCCGGCCGTAAAAAACACTAATCCGAAACGTACAACAGCAGTCTCTTTCGATGTCGCCAAGGGCTTCGACAAGGTCTGGCACCAAGAGCTCGTATACAAGTTAAGTCTAGCTGGTATACCCGATGAATTAGTTCATATCATCCGTGATTATCTTACCGATACAACCTTTCGTCTTAGAGTAGACGGTGAACTGTCATCGCCACATCCGATACGCTCAGGGGTGCCAGAAGGCTCAATACTCACGACCACCCTCTTCAATCTGTTTATCCGCGACCTACCTAAGCTCCCGGGAGTTGAGGTAGGTTATGCTGATGATACAGTTATCTACGCTTCTGGATGTTGGCCGGATCATCTCAGGAATCGCACCGAAAAAGCCGTTAGCACACTCGGTGATTGGTTTGTTCGATGGCGTATAGAGATTAACCCCGAAAAGAGTGTCACGATACTCTTAGACCTTAGGAGTCGCGTTAACAGATTAAAGCCCATAAGGCTATACGAAACCGAAATACCTTGGACCACCGAGGTCAAGTATCTCGGCGTCACATTAGATAGGCATTTAAAATTTAATTCACACGTTAAGAGAGTGCGGAACAAAGCCGCTATGGTCTTGGGTCGCCTCCATTATTTGCTTTGTCAGAAGAGCAAAATGTCCCTCAGACATAAGCTCACGCTATATAAGATTTGTATCCGTCCGATTATAACGTATAGTTGTCCGGTCTTTGCTCACACGAAAAACTTTAAAAAATTACAGACTTTCCAGAACCGGGTTTTGCGTAAAATCACAGGTGCCCCACAGTACGTCCGGAATGTGGATCTCCACAGGGACCTGGAGATGCAATCCATCTGGGTGTATATAAAATCACTCACGAGTAGTTATTTCGAGAGAGCCGCGAATCATCCCAGTCCGTTAGTGGTATCCGCCGCAAACTATGAACCCGTACCTAACGCTGCGCGTTATAAAAGACGTCCGCGACACATTTTTACCAACCCTCCTGATTCAATCACGTCAGGGAACGATCAGTACCAGCCTGTTCCTCGAAACAGAGCATGTTCACGCGCACGCCCGCGTAACCACAGATCACGCCGCCGTGGTCTGGGGATTAATTTTGGTCCCGCACACCCGATTAGGCCTCCCACGGCAGCGGCTCAAGTCTAGGTTCGATCCCTCGGTAGGGTGCCCTTGAGTGCGTTGCTTGCGCGATACGGTGACACACAAATATACATCACTGCTACAACACTACACGATCACCCCCACACACGTGCACGCCTACACGCTTACACATGAAAGTGGAAGGGTTTACTTTTTTCCCTTATCGAACTGAAAAACTCTCAATTTTCCGATGATAAATATATGGAGGAGTTGTTGAGGCGTGTATGCTTGGTACACATATACGTTTCAACAACTCATACATATATGAATAGTTAACTAGGTTAGCTAAGACAGATCGCGATTTTGCATGCAACAGGCAACAGCCAAGCCGAGGTGTGCCGTGTACCCTTGAGCTGGTTGCCAAGATAAAATTGGCTGAGTGCCTTAAGCGCTCGCCTTAGTAGTCCGGTGAAGCTGTTAAGACCTTGCTGGGTCAATAGCGTAGACATTTCGAAAAAAAAAACTCGTGTGATTAATTGCTTATTCTTAACAGTTTATATTTTAAATTTGCCAGTATTCTTTTTTTTAATAATTGTTTCTATTTCTAACAATAAAACAAGTATGATTATTATGATGAAGAATTAATCAGCAATTACTTAAAATAATATACTAACGTATCTTAAAGGAGTAGTCGTATAAAACGCTTTGTCTTTTAAGAAAGAGGTATTCGTTCATCAACCGGCGTACAACGAGGCGTAGATCTAAGCGTGCGCAAAGCCTCGGTTGCGGATCTGTGAGGGAACATACACCAGCTTGTGCCTCAAGGATCAACACTGTCAGGTGAATACGTGCTCCCTGCCAGACTGGACCAGCGTCGTCTGGCAACTGACTTGCAGCGGAGCAAACCCTGCCACAAAAAAAAAATGACGTTCAGTCCTTGTAAAACTTATTGGCCGCCTTTGTTATAGTACGTCATATTTCGGATTAAATTCTTGACAGCATACACAGGCTGAATGTTTAGAGAGTAACAATATATGTGGAGGATACTCTGCACGCGATTCTCGACCTAAATCAATTTAAAAATAGGTGCTTAATATTTCACACAATTATATAAAAAAAATTATACGCAATATTGCGAGCGTCTATGTTACAGCACAGTGTCAATGACAAGTAGTGAACTTGGGAATGGCATGAAAAACAAAAAGGTTTCTTATCCTTTTTATTACCGAAGGTTATGAACTCTGGGTCGCCATTTACAACTTTTAGCACCGATCATGTTTATACTTTTGAAAGTCTTAGAACAAACTTTAACTTAGGTTATCTTTGTTCTTTATTAATAAATGTTCTGATATTCTTATTTTATAATTTAAATTACACCACGAAGTATTATATCCCAGAATAATGTGAGTATTTAACCTTTCGCCTGGTATAATTATAAGCCAGAACTCATACCTATATTCAGGGTAGCCAAAAAGATTAATGAGGACTAAGCAACCTTTTTTATTACTTACTTCTGTACTATCCTTAATTACACCTCATAAAGTACCAATAAGTAAAATGATGGTAAAGGATGTGATAAGTACAAAATGGGACTTTATAAAAAAAGGTAACTAGATGAAATTTTGTAAACTTTTTTGTACAGTCACCACACTAATACGCAGTCCTCTTTTTGTTTCATACAGTTGACACATACTCCTAAGCAGTAATCATCGAGAATGGTATAGTAATTTCAAACAAACAGAGAAAAAAGTCTGCTCTTTAATTCATTATATACAGAACATATAAAGCATATATTTTCACCTGTGAGGGTACAACGGCATGTTTAATAAGATCACAGTCTTTGGAAAATGCACGTCAAGGATGAGAGGCGGTGGCACTGGCGTCTCGGTGAGGGAATGGTTCCATGGTATTATTCGCACGTGGAGTCCTTTGATAACCGCAACGAGACGGCGTTGTGGGAGATTTTCGTAAAGAGCTTCACATTCTTCCACGGTCAAAACACGCATCGGCAATGCTAAACGAAATATTATATGTACTATTATGGCACCGTATATTTCTCAATACTATGAACTAGCGACCAGCAACGGCATCGTATACCCATACTCATACTCATATATGGTCTGATAAATGTCGAAACGATTGAATTAGATTTTGTGGCGTTTTTATATACTTTTAGTTTATCAAAGTAAGCTACATAAGAATCTTCACACGATACCACGCATTTTTTGATGCGCGTTTTTTTATGTATGGGGAATACCCCATACATAAAGAATACTCTACGATATTCATTGAAATGACATCGAATGGCCATATTCCTATCCTGATACGTTTATGAGATTTAACAACATCGCGCCATACAGAAACTTTATTTCCGTTATTATATACATAAATATAATACCCATGTATTGTACAGCACGTACAAATGTTCCGTGTACCAATCATGTACCAACTGAAAGTACTTGTGTACTTGACTTCACGAATTATATTAGCTTCACGTATCGTGTAGTTGATATCAGCGTTCTACGATGTACTGATTACATGTAATCTTTATGGTGAGATTAAAACATTTGGTAGTAATATTTGTTGCTACGGAATTGAACGCAATGACAAAATCGTGTCCTTTAAAAGTTACGACAGATTCTTTAGATTTTGTAACAGCTCCTTGAAACTGCGATAGATCCATCCGACTGTACGAGGGATCGATTAGACTATATGAGTGACCTATGAACAGTATCTCATAAGTTATACGATGTGCTATATGATAGAACACATCATTTAAATCCTAAACTAAATATATGCATAATTCAAACTTTCTTATTTTCTTTTCAACCATTTGCGATTTATTTTCATACATCGAAACATTTACAACCATATATAGTTTTCATTGAGATTTTAACTTTTATTAGTATAGGGAATAAAATTCACCTTGCGGAGGACTATAGGGTACGTCCTTTAAAATGTTCAACAAGGCAGCTAAACGATGCACAAGCCCCATGCAAATGTTTAATTCCATAGCTTCAATCTGTAGGTTTATATTGCAATTCTCCACCCAATCACTGTAAATTAATTTAACATTTATATTTATTTGTAACTACCTGTTGATATAATATACATATTATAACAAACGTGGAACTAAATTTTAAATATCTGTCAACCAATAATACTCGAACAGATGGCCGGACTCTCTAAATAAATTAACATATAGATTGATTATTCAGTAGGATACGACATTGGACAGTTTTTCATAAATTATAATAGACGTCTCATTACGGTAACAGGAATCGTGTGATATAATGGGAATTTATAGAATCAACTTTTTGCCTTTGCATGTGATTACATAGGAACAACTTCATAAACTTTAAATTTATAATAATCAAATACAATAAGAATATCTAATTTTTCTAAGACTCGAAAATTCAAATTGCCTAATTCTACCATTTCACACTAACCACATCATAATGAAAATTGATGTGTTAGTTAGCAACAAGACATCTTCTTTAAAAGAAATACCATAGTGTTAGCTCTTAATGATAACCCTAACTATATCTACAATCTTACATAAGGACTTGAAGGGATTTTAGTCTGTCGTATAGTGGATAGTATAGTTTATTTATAATCTTGTGTTATTTGACTCTCTATTTTATAAACATGATGGTGTTTTACGTAATATAGTTAGTTTATTGTGCATAAGTGAAGTGAATGGAAAATAATACCTAAAATAATTTATATTCTACTGCGTTTTATACCATGTTACGTACGTTTGTACGTTAATGTATTTTAATGTTGTTACTAATTTACACATTCATACATATTTCAAGTAACTTTTGTTTTTCTTTTTTTATATCATATATCATAAGAGTCAAACACAGGTGGGTCACCTGATATTGAGTGACCACCGCCGTCCATAGACACCAACAACATCAGAGGAGTCGCAAGTACGCTGCCAGTCTGTGTTGGTAGGGAAGAGACGAGAGAGAAGGGGAGGGCGGGAAGGGAAAGGGGGAGATGGGCCTCCAGCACTCAAACTGACCAAACGAAACGCAACAATACGTGCATTGTTACTTCATGTGGGTGTCTCGATGTGTCGGGTGGTACTAATCCGAGCGAGCCGACACATTCATGCTGAAAACTGTGATAGTTTCAGCGTGGTTCTACCATCAACCATACCATCTAGCGGTTTAAGTATTATTACGTTTTACGTTTACGTTTTTTAAATTTGTAATGACATCTAAATAAAAAAAAAAATTATCAGGACTACTTCAGAAGGCTAATACATATAATCAAGTAAGAGGCATTCGTTATTGCCACTTCTTTAACAATAATTTCTCCTGTTTGGTCTTTTTTAAGCATCAGCTTTTTCATTTACCTTAAAGATGGTCGATACATATTCATTTACATTTATAACTAACTCACACATTAAAGATTCAAATTTGGGAGGATGGTGACTTTTCGAGCAACTTACCCTTCCCAAAATATTTACCCTTCCACACTGACACCATTTACATTATTTTTAGGGCCTATTAGTATAAATTATTGTCATTACATTTCATCCCGTTTTGGAATTGCAAGTATCCTGTTACTTCCACCTTCGATTTAAAGAAAATATGGAGATAGCAACGCTATGATATAACTGACCAGCAGTTAACCTGGCGGTTCTTACAAAATGCCAAAACACCAAATTGTGCATACGTCACGATGTTTTTCAAAGCTTCTTTCCAAATAAATTATCACTGAGCCATAGTTGATATGTGTTTTACGTAAATATTAATGGAAGTTTTACAAACCTGTATTCAAAATCATTAGGCGGGTTAAGATAAGGATCAATATCGTGCTTAGGCGGTGACCGCTCATGTATGTAACCGAATGACACGACAGGCGCCATATTACGCCAAAACTCAGAATGATCTTGAATATGTCTGTTCTCAGAAAGTGGCGGTACAGGTTGATCGAAGTCAAATTCTTCTGGTTCAGGACTTTCTGTTACCTGATTTTGATAAAATGAAATCATATATATACTTAAATGTATAACAGAGAAGTAAGGTTTTTTTTTTGATATGAGTATAATACACATTCGAGATTAAAGACAACAAAATCTTATCAGTCGATCAGAAAAGTCTGGCTTCGCTAGTTGATTAATGACCGCATATATACACTAATAATATTATGTTATGTTTCATTAACTTAAAACCAAAATTGCTTCATATAATTACGATTAATGACCGCATATATACACTAATAATATTATGTTATGTTTCATTAACTTAAGACCAAAATTGCTTCATATAATTGTGATTAATGACCGCATATATACACTAATGATATTATGTTATGTTTCATTAACTTAAGACCAAAATTGCTTCATAAAATTCAATAGACATCCTTTTTAATGTTCCATGGAAAATGCTTTTCTCATCTGGATTAAAAGTTAGCCTTTGTTTTCATTATATTAACTTTATCATTACAAATTATCTGCTGTCAAAAACGTATTTATACGTAGCTTACATAATTAATCTACATTAATTAATACATTAATCCGGAAACCATATTTCTGTTGGTTTATTAATTTTCAAGTTACGAGTCTTCTTATAACTAACAATATACGATTTTATTACATAACTAGCCTCTGCCCGTGACTTCGTTCACGTGGAATAAATACACTAACACGCACAAGTTCTCAAAAGGAAAAAAAACATCCCGATTTTGAAACATTTTTCATCTATGCTCCGCTCTTATTGGTCTTAGCGTGATGATATATGGCCTATAACCATTCTCGATGAATGAGCTATATACCACTGAAAGAATTATTCAAATCGAACCAGTAGTTCCTGAGATTACCCCCTACAACGTCACAACATCACAACGTCACAAACTCACAAACTTTACCTCTTTATAATATTAGTATAGATAGTAAAGACTCGCAACTTCGTATGCTTTAAAACTTAATAGCAAAGAAATATAATCAAAATTTCTCGAGGCTAAAATATATTATTATAAGTGATTAAAATCAGATAAGCAGTACAGAAGATTATGACTTCTTACAACTATAGAGGTAGAAGTTAGTAACATAATTACTAACTTCTACCTCTATAGTTGTATATACCAGATGAAAGGTTAAACACCTGCATTACTCTAGGATATAATACTTCATGGTCACATTTCAAATATAAAATAACAATATCAAAACAAATATTAATAAAAATAAGACCTTTAAAAGTAAGAACACAATCGTAATAAACCTAGTTGCAATTACCGGTGCCGAAAGCTGTAAGGGGGCGATATGTAGTTAGTAACCATCTATAATAAAACGGACAATAATCCCTTCTGATTCGTTCATACCGTTTCAACGTTCACTTTCAAGTGAAAGTGGAATCACCCGACGTCGTTGACACTGAGCTTTAATATAGACGCGTAAAAAATGTATGTACCAAAACCTAACAAAAAATAAATCAAAGCGAAATTACCTCCATATCCTGTTGATCGAGGTAATCTTCTTGGGGTGTATCAACAGTTCTTACTACGTCTTCTGCCAACTCTTCTTTAGGCCAGTTCCACTGTTCGTCAGTCTCGTCGGGTTTGATTTTACGTAAATATGTTGTTGGTTCCTCTTGTATCTACAAAGCAGAGCATGAAGCAAATAGGAAGTGTGTACTTTTTATAAAGTAGGAAAACGTAGTCCGGTGAAGCTGTTAAGCTTTGTGTCTTGTAAGGCCAATAGTTCGAAAAAAAAATAGAAGTAAAAAATATAAAAATAAAAATAACTAACCTCAGACTTATCTAAATATTATTTGCTACTTTACTATCTACTCTCCTACCGGAACACATCAGTGCGAGAACTATTATTTTACAGCAGAAGTATATGTGGAGGTGGTACCAAAACAAATTTGAAATAGGTATAATAGGTTATTACCCTATTGGGTGAAATAGATGTAAATTAAAAAAGTCCGCAAACTATATTTATGAAAAAACACACTAAATTATTCTTTTGTTTTAAAAAAAATAAATTAAATATGTATAAAAACAAATGTTGGTGTATCTGAGGTCGATAAAATCCAATACTCTTTTAATAATCGATCAGCGTTAACTTCGCGTACCTAAGTATTTTAAAAGAAAAGATTTTTTTGGGTTCATTTTACTATGTTAAGTTTCATACTATCATTTAACGCGGATAAATCCGCGGGCAGTCGTCTTTCCTTAATACAATAAAAATACCACAACAAAATAAATACCTCAAGTTATTGTCACATACTTTGAAGGAAAGAAAAGTGTAGTTACTTACAGCATTCATATCGCGGTGACCACAGACGCATTTCCCGTTAGAACGCATGATAAACGTGCGCACCCCGAACTTTATCTGGATTATAGTTGGAAATTTAAAATAACTCTTTACTGCGGAATGCGTAGCGATTATCTCCAAAACGCTGCGAGAACGTTTGCGGTTATTACCATCTGACTCCATCACCTAGTGAATAGACATTAAGCACTATAATTTGTGTTTTTGTAATGTATTTCAAAGTTATTTATCATCAACAGTACGCGCAGCTTCATACGCGTTTGAAGTGAGCTGACGCCTTGAAAGCTTATATAAATATAAATCAAGATATAAAACTTTGTGTCTGTTTAAGCCGTTTTCCTGTTTACTAGCTTTGGGTCTGATATGTCCCAATATGACAATGGGATGCGCTATATATCTAGTAAACAGGTTAATATTCGACAATTTAAGTAGTTCTCACTAAATTCGATACAATATCCATATATATTATTGAGTTATGTAGACGAAAGCGCGGTAAATAAAACAGAATGACCAACAAATTGACCAAAAAGACAATATAATTCAAATAACATACATAGATAGATACACCTACATGAATTTCAATTATATTTATTCTTAGAGTCCAGACAATGTAAATATTACGGACATGTTTATAATGAACAACATGTTTTCCTTCAATTTCATGCAAACGAAGGTAACAGCTAGTCTAAAATAAAGTAACCTAAATTACTTCCTATAAGATCAGCTATCTATCAGCGAAAGACACGTGAAAATCGGTCCAACCGTTTTGGAGATAGCATTGCGGACGAAGCCGCGGTTAACAGCTAGTCTAAATTAAAATAAACTTAGTCACTAGTTATGATGTCTGCTATTTGCCAGTGAAAATCGATCCAACCGCTTTGAATATAGCACTGTGGACGAAGCCGCGGTTAACAACTAGTCTAATTTAGAGTAGCCTAAGTAGCCCGCTGTAATTTCAGCTATATGTCAGTGAAATTACCGTCAAAATCGGTAAAGCCGTTTCGGAAATTACCCGGAACAAACAGATAGAACGACCGACAAAAAATTTAAAAATTGTATTTTTATTATCAGTGGCGTATATAAATATATAGTATAGCATGTATTCATAAGCCAATGAGTAAAAAGATATTTTTTAACTTTACATACAGAAACTTCATTTTTATTATATGTGCAGATAAGTACTTTCCCAGATACATAATACTAGCGGGCCGGCGGACGTTATCCCACCATGATAATAAAGACCTTGACAAATTATATACCATTGTACCTTCCTCATGAGTCACTTTATCTAGTGGTGAAAACCGCTTAAAAATCTGTTCAGTAGTTTTTGAGTTTGTCATAAACAGACAGACAGATAAACAATCAGAGAGACGTGGCAGAGGACTTTGTTTCATAATGTGTAGTGATTGATATACATAAACTTAGATTATTTTGTAATCTTACAACTCAACGGCATTTTACTGTATTATACCGCGAGTAATCGTAATTTCCTCAGGATTTAATGCTCGACTGTACAGAAGTGCCTCTTACATCACAGCTGTAATCAGGCATGTATACAGAGGCAGGGATAGTCGGAATTGAAGATGGTAAAGTCACCCTTCAGCAGCATGAATGGGTCAGCTCGCTCGAGGTAGTACCACACTCTCACAGAAAACCGACGCAAAATTGTTGCGTTTCGATCGGTTAGTGAGAGCGCCGGAGGCCCGTCTCTCCTCACCTTCCCCTCTCCTCTTTTCTTCCTCCCCCCTCTCCCAACATAGGCTGGCATTCCCTTGGTGCTGCAAGTGTCTATGGACGGTGGTGACCAATTAACATCAGCTGACCCACCTGTTCGTTTGCCTCCTATAATATAAAAAAGATATCCCCCCCCCAACCCCAAAACTAATGTTACATATAATAAACGGGATCATAACCACTGTGAAGTACGAGTTCACATGATGTTTCAATGTTTGTGTCCCCACCCTCGGAAACAAAAGTTTGGATAAATGTCTGACTGTAATCTACACAGCCTGTAAGTTCGTATGGGTCAATAACGGGTACTTTTATATGAATGCTATATAAATTATCGTCATTTTTTTACCTTTTCACCTTAATTCAATTTTTTTTTATGTTTTAATGTTATTGATTTCATTGCTTATTTTGACAAAAAGTGTAAAAATATTGTAGATTAGTAGACGCAGCGATCTTGAAGTATGACGAATAGAAAGAAAGGCTTCCACTTATTGATGGGGAAGGGAAAAAACAGTTTCGAGACAGAATCAATTAACAAACGGAGTTTTTTTTTTTTAACTTTATTTTTGGCAATCAATCTTTCCGATTATTACTGCCATTCTCACGTACTCAATAATATCACAAACTTCGTGTGATTAAGCATAGTGTGAAACCATATTCTAACAAGATGGTGGATCCCTTGCTAGAACCTTCCAGGGAGTTTTTGTGGCATCTCAGAATTTCATGCTCCGTGTTATTATTTTCCATTCACTTTACTTATGCATAATAAACTAACTATATTACGTAAAACACCACCAAATTTACACAATATATAGTCAAATAACACAAGATTATGAATAAAATATAAAATCCACTACATGACAGACTAAAATCCCGCCAAAAACTCAGGAGTTAAAAGTTACTATACTGTTTTATCTTTGTCTATCTATAAATAGAACCTACATTTTTAGAGGTAAAACTTCATTTTGCATATTTAATCTGGATATTAAGTGCCTTAATTTTAATAACGTTTTTTGGACACTTTCAACAGCATTCTCTGTCGAAAGCAAAAAAAAAAATCGTAAAAAGAATCATAATATATAGACTTTTATACAAATACATACAAACAAAACCTTACATCACCTATACACACGTGCACGCCTACACGCTGTTTTTCTTTTTCAGAGAAATAAACGATAAAGAGTTCTACCCTTATTTTTCCTTATCCTATCCTATATAGTTTAGAGGCAAAACAGGCGACAGCCCAAACCGAGATGTGCCGTGCACCCTTGAGTTAGTCGCCCAAACATCCCAAATCGGCTAAGTGCCTTTAGCGCTCGCCTCGATAGTTCGGTGAAGCTGTGAAGACCATTGCAGGTCAACGGTGATTTCATTTCGAAAAAAAAAATACAACCAAAAAATCCAATGATCTAATTTAGTAATATTGAGTATGGTGCTCCCTTATTTTGAGGTTGTAAATTCTAAAATCTAAAAGTAATCAAGGAGTTTATGTGTTAATGCAAATTTACAAACCTTGAATGCCAGCGACACTTCGTCAAGATAAGCTGAAAAACTGATCGGAGTAGACCCCACAAATGGGACCGAATCTTCAGCTCCGCCTTCTTTATCTGTCCAAGTAGGCATCCATGACCAAGCCCACTCTGACCAACTCCCCGATCGAGCTGGTTCAGCTAAATTGGATGAAGAAGTATCTAGAAAAGAAATATCTAAAACTAATTTGTTCATATAATCTAGAATATTTTATTCGAATTGCGGCCGTATAACTAATTTTGTCTTCGGTAACATTCACTTATAAATGTAAAATTGTAAAGCTTTAAAACACAGTTTATTTCTCAACCACAATTTTATTTAAGTTATTCTAGAATATTTGTACGTAACTCGTACTTTAGCCCAATCAAATTGATGTAGCACAAATCTCGTATTACAAGTTTTAAAACGCTACAGTACAGGAACTTACGTTATTTTTAATTACAACAGGTGCAGTTGAATAATTTTGACGTCATACAGTATAAAGAAAAAAAAACCTAAAAATAATTAATGTATCTATGATAACACTCACGAAGAGGAACTTGGTTTATGATAGACGAGTTAGGAGACGGTGGAGGCACATTAGCTTGTTCAGTACCGAGCTCCTTAATTAAGCGAAGTAGCAGAACAAGTTGGTCGGTAGTCACGCTCCAAGCCAATTTTAATGATCGCAACTGAATGTTTAAGCTACTTGCTCGACGGGTGTTAGCCGAAATAAGTTTAGTTAAAATCCTGTAAGTAATAAAGTTTTAACTGTAGAACTCAAGCTTCAAATGTTTTCTCAAACGATGGATTTATAATCTTTATAATACTATACATTCATAGACATATTTAGAGGAACGGAAAAAAGGTAGAAGAGAAAGTATTTTAATTTTTTGGAACTAACTATTCTACTGACCTAGCAAGTTATAACAGCTTCACTGAACTACTATTTTTTATTATTTTTACAGTGATCATATATCTGGTATATATATATCATATATCGTATAAAATTAAAAAAGATTTTTAATATAATTTTACTTGTATTTTTTGACGGTATTTTATTCGTGTCATGTAGTGGATTTCATATTATTTCCATAATCTTGTGTTATTTGAAATAAATATAGTTATTTCGTAATATTGGTGGTAGTTTGGTAGACGGATTTTAATATCTAGAGGTTATTATAGTGTACTACTGTTACTGTGTACCCACTAAAACGAATTTAACTATTTATGTTTTGTAAAAATATATAACATGAAGAGTTAAACCAGATCGATTTTCTTGCCAGTTCTTCTCGATGTCCGAGCTGTTTTTCGAACCGGCGCAGCGCACACTGGGCTGAAAATCGGCTTTCATAGACTTAGGGACTTTTATTTTTAAGTGTTGTTTTTTTTTTGCTTGGAATAGCTTCAGTAGACTATTATTTTACTCATATATTCACTTGAGTTAATTTGGTTAAAAAACTGACAAGTTATATTTTATTTACGGAAATTTTGTATGAAGCTGACATGAAATCTAGGATATCTCTGGAAGCGCAAAGCAAACCATAATATCCTTTCATACGGTTATAGTACTAATTATTTATGATTTTTTGACATACTTCATATCACGGTCACGACAGCAATTTTTTTTAAAAAAAAAGGTCAAATGTTTTATTTCTTTCTTTTGTGACTTGGATAATTTTTTAGTGTTTATAATTAGAGTTAATGTGTTACAAAATTGTATTATCATATCCTCTAGCATTATTTTGGAACAAACAACTATCTATTAAGATTTTTTTTCTAAATGAAGAAAACTTTTTATTATGCATTCAACATACAATTTATACAACACATGTATAGCTGGTCTCAATAAGTTATAAACTTGAAATTAATTCATTAGTTGACTTAAAAATTATATATTTAAAAGAAGAAATCAATAAGAAGGAACTGTCAAACAAGATCTCATTAATTATTAAATGAGTTTAAGTAGTTACTTCATAGGCTTGTAAAATCTTCATTTGGAAATCTTTATTGAGTCGTACTTTAGTATAGAGTGGTAGAAAATGATTTAAAACTTTATAACTGCTGTGACTATGGCCACAAATTATAAAGCTTTGGGGGTGTAAGGTGTGTCGCGTAACATCTTAAGACTTGAGACACCCAAGCCAACCTCACCTGTACGTGGTGCACCCTGCTGAATAACGAACGAGGCAATGGCGAAAGCGGGGTGGTAGGGTTTTACAGCCTGACTGGGTCACAACCACCATGTATTTGGCGAAAAAGCCCGTCATAGTGATTCGCTTTTGCGCGTCGCGTTTCGGGATCAGCCTGTGCATATCCAGTATCGGGTAACTTTCGTCATTATGGCCGGCATGACAGCGGCGACCGGCGATGGATAATCTGTCTCTCGGTGGTTGCCGATGTTTTTGGATTGTACTATGCTTAACATCAGGCGTAGTGCAGTCACTATGTCGTGCTTCAATAAAAAAAATCTTAAAACCTAATTACGAAGCATAGTTTGAGGACTCATAATTCAATTGGACGACAGCCTTTCTGAGGAAGATAGTGTTACACTAAAGGAACTTTTACTTTTTTTTTACTTTTAAAGGAACTTTAACATTTGTATTTTTTTATTATTATTGAGTATAAGGAACTTCATTTGGTAAGTTTAAGTGATAATACTGGATTTCAGCGTCGTTCAGATGTCTAAAGCTGTAACTTTAATTTAAATGGCTCAAACATAACGCGTTCCCAAGTCTGTGATCGTTCATAACGCTCGTAAAAAACGTAAAGGATAAGTTTTTAAAAGAGTAACAACAGGGAAGGATGACATATTTACTCTACGCAGTATCCTTAGTAATCACACTTCCACTTTTTACGAGGAACGGAACGTAATGCAAGACATTTGATAAGTGACAGTAAACATCAAAACGATTAGAAGAAAACTTAAGGCGGCTGATATAGTGCGTAGTAGCCCGCTAGAGGTCTTTTTGCTCGCCACAGATCATGGACCGATTTTTCTTGTTCTCACCAAAGTTAGGATTATGACGCTTGGGGGAAGTTATTATTTTCTGATGAGTCCACATTCTGTCTTAAGTCAGATAATGAAATGTTGAAAGAATGGAGACGACCCGGAGAAAGATACGCTGAGTTTAATATGGTATAGGGCGGTATTTGCTTATGACCACATAAGTAGCTAAAACGAATTCCTGCGTGCGGCAATAGACATTTCATGCATTTTGATTCATTTATGAGAATAAATTTATTTTAGTGTACGATAATGCTCGTCCTCATACACAGCGGTGGTAGCATCGGAATACGTTACTGAAGTTGGATTCCAAGTTTTGTTATGGCCAGCACGATCACCAGATCTAAATCTTATAGAACATATATGGGATAAACTGGGAAAATAAATTAAACTAGGATATCCAGCGCCATCTTACGTATTGGATCTCAATACTACATTATTTGGAGAACGAATGGCAGTTGGATAGTTGCAGATAGAAGAAGATAATTCTAAATACATATCGTGTCACCTATTATATATTTTTTTAATTTTTCATTGTTAGGTAAAAATTCTTTACAGTTAAAATACTTAACTGTCTCTAAATTATTTTATTCTTTAAGCCAAATCTTTTTTATGTACAGAAATGTTAATTTAATTAATTTATTCTATTCAACGAATTTTGAAGTATTATATCTTACAGTTAAATCTGTTTTCATATTGATTTACATCTTTTTCATCGCGTTTCTCTAAATATGTCCACGTTCTGTGTAAAAAATAGAAATTACAAAGCTAATGTCACTGATTATAACAATTATCTTTTCCTGATACTTGGATATTATTTTTTAACTTTTGTATTTCACAGACATTATAAATAGGCAACTCGTGACTACAGCTTGTGTAGCCGGGGGTCTAAATAACCAGCAATTGAATAATAAGTGACGCTCGTCCTAGACTTGATTGAATAAGTAATTGTAACCTAGATACGAGTATATATTTCTAGGGTACATAGATGAAAATTGTATGATAGTATATGAAAAATGTTGTTGAAGAAATATAATTCTACGATGTGAAGGGCGTACCTTAGCTCGAGCTGGCATCGATATAAAAGTGGTTCTTGATAAAAACGTATCTTTCCATCGGAATCTGACCTATCAAGGCATAAGGTCAAGTCGTCTAAACGCACTAAGCGCCGAACTACTGGCAGGTGTTGTTCTATATCTGTGAAGAAGATAGTTACTATTTGGTGGTGGTTTAGGGATAACGATTTTTATGGTTATTGAGTATATTTTATAATTATAATTTAATAATGCATCGTACTCATCACTTGCAACAGCAGGAAGGCCACGTTGCAGTGTCACGATACGCTGTGTTGTAATTAGATGTAATGTAATGAGATACAGACCAGTCATTATGATTCCTTTTTTTTTAATCAAGTTATGGGCTAGCACTTGACCACAATTCCGCTTAATATTAAATGAATATGGAACCATCAATAGTATTTACGCTACGTATAGTAACGTATACGCTGAACTTAGAACAGAGAAAGATATCTCACCGAATACTAATTGCTTTATTAGTAGACGCGTTCTAATAGCTGCTATTCCACCAAACCATGATTTCATCAGTCTTATGTTTTTACTTCACCGAACACTCTAACCTATTTTACCATTTGAATCAACACCATTCGACGCGGCATCAGAAAATTAAATATTGTTCTCGGTAATGATACGTAATTAAGTGTGATTTAAAAAGACTTCTAGACTTCAAAATTTCACTAATCTAAATAAACATAGAAAGTTTTTGTTAAACTAAAATTTCCAATCGTATTAATGAAGACTATATAAAACCTATATATTGTAACAAGAATTATGCGATTCTGCTATATCGGTAAGGTATTCAAGGTCCCACAAATTTATAAACGCTTAGTGCGAAAGTTTTTGGTATATAATAAGCATAGAATTAATGGTTCTTAAACGAAATCATTCTCGACTGCTGTACAAACGAAAAAAGCAACATAATATTCTCTCTAAATGCCAATCTACTTCCTAATAGGAAAAATATAAAATAATGTAATAATAACACAAATATACTCTAATTTAATTTATTAATAAACAACATACGGATCCTTTACAAGTATAATAAAAGTAAAAGTAACAACATATGACATTTATGATTGATCGTTTTAGGCAAATAAAATATCATTACCACATTTAATGGAAATACAAACTTGTATGAGATTGAATAAATAAAATATTAGATAACCTGCGAAAGCCGGCAGCCAATCTGGACCGGAACTATCAACGGCCAAATGCTTAACGTTGAGTGACATGACGATGTCATCTTGCACGTATTTCACTATAAGGTGATGAACACGAAGGGATATGTTACTGACAATACGTCGAACCAGCGCTTGCATATAACCCGGAGGAGTTTCAACCATTTGTGCCCTATGGCTATATGAGAAAAACAATTATATTAAATACAGACATAATTCTTTATCAGTAACAATGATCACAAGTTACTTTCATTATTACATACCTGCTAAAATTACTAAAAATAAACCATATACGTAAATTCCTGTGCGCCTATAACACATAACGAGAAAATATCCTATGGATATTTTTTCTACGCATTTGATTTTACGCGTTTAATTCTGCTATCCCATATACGAGAAGTAACTTAAATACATCATCATAAACCTCTATGATACCCACTGTACGGCCATAGGTCTCTTCCGAGAAAGGTATGAGCATAATCATCACGCCAGCCCACGACGTATTGGCGGCGATTTCAAACATTGAGAAAACAGTTCTTGTTTTCCCACATATAATAAGTACAACAAAAATAATTCTCAGTTTCAGGTTTCCTCCCCGATGTTTTCCTTCACCGTCAACCGATAATGTTAACAATTTAAATTAGTAAATGTACGCGAATTCCGAAAAATATGTTGGTACATGCCGGGGTTCGGACCTGAGGACATCGAAATGATATCCCATTGGCCAAACCACTAGACCAGCACGACTTTAACTTAAATATACATTTAATATAACAAATAGGTTTAATAGAACAAAGAGTAGCTTTGTTTTTATCATTTTCAATTCATTAATGCATTAACAATTCTCATCTGTTAAATTATTTCTGAAGACTCTTCATAACTATATGCAACTGCTTGCAGGAATACTACTAACATTGGAACATATTCTAAGTTCGTGCGTCGCGAATTATTTATAAAGGCGACTAGTGATTTAATTTACCCCATAGGTGCAAAATTTGTAATACCTAAAATGTACCTAAAATGACTTCGTACTTGCATTTACAATATATAAACGTATCAGAAAATGAGACGGATGCAGGCCAAAAAAAGTAGATATAGAACAAAAGCGTATAACGAACACGCATGCGCCAGCTTATTGATTATCTTGAACAAAGAAATTTACGCAATCATTTTCTGGGGAAAAGGACGTCACAATTTAACCGTGTTTTAGTTTGAATGCACATTTCTTTTCAATTTTAATGTTACAAATATATTAAGGGCAAAAAAATGTCTTGCATTAAAATTTTAGACTAATGTATGACGAAAATAAATTAATTTATCTTCTTTGTTATATTTAAGTGTGCATATTTAATATTCTCGGGATCTTTTTTGTGAAGAGACGCGGGCCATGCAACTTGAAAAAAAATTATGAATTTTTTTCGGAAATTAGCATGCCCAAAATGACTTTTGGAAGCTATATTTTTAAAATAACAACATTGTTTCCAAAATAATGGACAAAGACAGTCTCTGAGAATGATTACATTATAAAAAATAAAACAATCTATATAGTTTTATTTATTACTTCTATAATACTAGTTATACCTACCTTGGTGAATCCGGTTGAGGTGTTTCTTCAGGTGGAGCAGGTGGAGGATTGAGGCTCAAGATGCATTCTGAGGAAACATAGTTAATAAGTACTTGATATACTTTTAAAATATTAACATCTATGTAGCACTAAGGCATATATACAACTAAAACTAACCGATGGTATCAATGGTAACCACAATCGGCTCTGACATAATCTTGGTCCATGGTACCTGTATTAGAAGCTCATGGATCCTACCAGATACAAGGGTAAATGGCAATGCCAATTCTTGCTGCAAGACATCTGCTTTTAGAACAAGGTTGTGAAGAGCAACTCCACCTCCCCATAGTGACACCTGTTGAATATAGTAAAATTTACTGTCTTCATAAGAGCTACAGGTATAAAAAATAAATCACAATGACAATTTATATAATTAAACTGGTAACTTGCCTGAGCATCAGCAGGCTTGAAATCTCGGACATATTTGTCAACGTAACTGAGAAGTATTGGAGTTACGTATGATTCTATCTTGAACATGATTTAAATTTGTATTGTCTGATGTATACCCATATTCAGAAAACTTCTTTTATGAGCATCTGTATGACAAAATTAAAATATTTATTATTTATTTTAGAAGTACAACTAAGAAGTTTAAGAGGATCGAGTCCTATCAGCGAATTATAAACTTAAATGGGATAATACTCCTAGGACTGGATGTTAAATTGGCCTTTTCAAAGATACATCTCGATGATTAAGTGTTCTATTGATATTTTTCAGTACTTTCATTTAGAGGGCGTAGTCCCGTGAAGCTGTTAGGACCTTGTTAAAATCGTAATCAGGTTGAGAAAAAAAAAATTAAAGGGCATTCTCCATTTTAAACATAGCTTGCCATTATTGTGTGCATATTATTATTTAAAATTATATAATATAAAACATTTAACAAAAATATGATGCAAATACGTAGGTAGGTATGTATTATCTATTACTTTCCAATAATGCAATTACTTTTTTTTAATGTACATACAGTAAATATATAAATTGCTTATACAACCCTGTCAATCTCACAGATCTACCAACTTGCTTAGAAATACATTATTTTATTTCCTACCATTTGCATTTTTTCTTAACATAAATTCTATCTCAACAGTATTTATTTCAGATGACATATAATGACGACTGTGTATAACAGACTTAATTAAAGACTGATAATTTTTATTTAAGAGCCTACACCCTAGAATTTTTTTTTTTCAAAATTGTCTGTGAGTACAATCATTACTAGAAATTTCAAGGATTTCCATTATAAATATAAATGACCATTTTAATATTTAGTGCAATTTTTTACTACTTTGTTATATCAAACAATTATTCATGAAGATGATTCCAAAAAATTGTATGCACTTTGTTTGAAAATAGCTTAAAAAGAATAGTAATTTGTTAACAGATGAATAAGAGATTAATCTGTAGTTCAATAAATGATTTTTTACATTTCTAAATATATTTTTCACCTAGAAATATTTATCTATCACCTACCTCACTCAGCAACAGGTTACAGTTTATGCACCTCACTGAATTAAAGGGAAACTGCAAGCTAAAAATCAATACTGCGTGACCTGCGTCTAGAGCTAAGGGCAGAGGGGGGGTACCAACAAATCCTATTTTTAGACCTATCAATGTGTAGTAAAAAATATATATTTCTTGTACCATAAAGATCTTTGAATATTACATTATGAATTATCAAACCACTAAATATTATTTGCTGTTTAAATTCTGTAAACCCGAATAAAAAAGAATTAAAATGGAAACTCAAATATACGCCAGAGAATGACATGCGATAGGAAAAATTACGTATTTTCTTGAATGCACAGCGTGTTTTTCAGGTATAAGGCCTCGAAAATCGCTTAAGTAAACTAAAATAATATTTTTCTTACGAGAAAAACACTTACGTGGAGGAAAATTTAACTTTGAAATAACTGTCTCTTTACAATTTTTATATTGTACTAATTACCCCTCAAAATTACATGAACTTTATCACCATGCAAGCGACGTAAATTACTATGCAAAAATTTCGCATAATTTGCCACTTTCTTTGGTTTCTCAATTAGGTAAATAGCAAATAAATCAGAATATTACAAGACACGGATATTGAAACATCAACATTCTTACCACAGACAACACTATAACAATTCATAATAGGGATGTCGATTGTGGATTAATTATCTGTCAAATCAATTACAGTCTAGAAAATCGACTGTTAGGACGAAAATAAACAACAAATCTATCCAGTGAATACATTTTTGACGAAGTAAATTCTCGATTTGACGTTTTATATTTAGATAAAAATAGCACCATACAATATTTTACAATTATTTCAACGTTATGAAATATGGGTTATTTTTAAGTTAATATAACATAAGCACGATAAATGCCCGTACAGCTGCATGACCTCAATTCTCTTCATTTATCCTTAAAAAGTTTACTTGCGACAAGATAGCTGATGCTACAACTCTACATTTAAAATTTCGAGTTTCGAGTTTCTTCTATATTTCTACTTTTAACCTGCGAATCTACATTTTTAGTTAAGAATATGAACATTTTAAGATTTAGTAAAGATTTACAATTTTAATATAATATCATAACATTTTATATTAATATGTCATAGTAGAGACAAAAATATTCTATACAATTATTATCATTTTTATTTGTATCTCGCTCGCCTTCAGGTATTGGAGAATAGTAAGGCACATGTTCTTCTCGCTTTCTTTTTGAAGGATTCACTTCTACCGCAAGTGAATCACAGACATTATTACTTGGTCACTTTTATATTATGCTCATGCAATACGTCAAGGGAGTTAGTAGTGAATCGTACCAAATTGCTTTCACTCCTCTCTCCCTATATATTGCCAATTCTTGTGTGAAACTAACAAAATTGAAAAAAAATTGCATAATAATAGATATATTAATTTACAATTATATACTACCTTCTCCTTATTGTGAGCTGTCAAAATTATCGTAAATTTGACAAAATACAGACTACAAGGTAGCAAAAATCCTAGTTATACACTCCTGTGTCCTTGTTTTTAACATTTGTAGAATTCTCTTACTTGTCTGTGGTTGTGGTTCGTGTACGTATAAATACGTTGTTGGGTCAGTAATATGCATTTTTACGATTTAACATAACAGTCCGTCATGGTTTTTGCTCTTTGTATTCAGAAATTATAAACAATGGCTTTAAATGCATGTAAGTTCATCTTCCATTATACTATAATTATTTTATATTATAGGCCCTTGATTTTATGACTTCGAGGTACACTGTCTTCCTTTTTATTTCTTCTGTTTCGATAAATTATTCTTATATAATAATTAAGTGATATTAACAATACTATTTAATTGATAGCATTGCTTAGATATACAAGGAGGTAAATACTAATATTGTTTGTGAGAACTACAGATACTGAAGAATTATTACATTAAATACATTATTTCGGAACTCCAATTACAGATTGTTATTATAAGAAATATTTATGTTCTGTTATAAAACCATATACTATGTATTATTCACAAACAGAATGGGATAAATCTAGAGACATTTAAAGAACATCAAAATGTTATTCAATATATAATTTAGTTTATTTCAGTATTCATTAAGAATTTAAAAAATGCCCATATATATATTTTATATATTACAAAAATATATTACCTTTTAATTCCTTTCTTAAAAAGAAAACAGCTATCAACATTATATGTTTAATAATTTTCTAATAATAAAACACTTGTGTCAAATCGATAATCATATTGTCAGGAATTGAAAATAATTTTGGTGTTACAGTTTATAGAAATTTTGTCAATGATTATAATGCTATCACCCTATTTAAAAAAATATAAGTACACCTTTACTGAGAAATGTTTAAAATACAATTCCAACGTAATTGTCTAAACAATATTTTTTGGCAATCAAAAGAAAAGAGTCACTACTATTATTTATAAATAAATTTACACCACTGATAGTAATATTGAAGTTGTATAAGTTTACTCAGTTATTTGTAATAAAAGGAATTGAGGAGTAACCATAGAGAAGTATAGATTTCTTGCTATGCTTTCTATAATCAGGAACTGAGAAAGCTAGGTGAATTTATAGTAGTGGAGGATGCTGAATGTTATATTCCAATGACACTGATGATTTTTTTTTATATTTAAATTTGTCAAAATTGAAAGTGTCACCTAGAACCTTATAATTTCTACAAACCTGGTAAAGGATTATCGTTTTTCAAATTTGATTTAAAACTTCATCTTCAATACATTGACCCCTAGACACTGTTTTTTACATGGGAGTGGCTTTGGGAGACAAAGAATTGTCCTTGACCTTGTTTCCACATTTAAAAAAAGATAATATTCTAAATGATCATTGTTGTATTGTAATCCAAACTGTACTCCAAAAATTATTATCTCTTTATCAAAAATAACAACTGTCAAAAAGAAAAAGTATAATTAAATACAATTTTAATTTTATATGAACAGAATCATCAAATAAAAGTTTACAATAGTGAAGTATTAGGGCACTCAATCAAAAGCTAAGGTCATAACCACCATACTCATAGTACAATTATTGTCATAGTGGCTTGCTTCAGTGTGTCATGTTTTGTGCTCACCTGGATATCTTCCTGGGTTTCCCACTGACATTTGAAGGCCTATATGATTGTGTTGATTATTAATAGACCATTAAAATTTGCTATGATTATTATTATGAATGTTAACAAATGGGATGATTCTTTAATATAAATATGGAAAAAAATATTTGTTGGCAAAATTATGTAACAACAAAAATGTGAATGTAAACTTTAATTATTGATTATTGTTACATTTTATAATTATTTACCATTAGTAAATAATCTTTATAAATCTGTAGTTTTATAGCCTTGTAAATATAGTTGTTCTATAAATTGGCATTTCTCAGTTCTATATTCAGGCAAGAGCCCAAGCCGAGGTGTGCAATGCATCCTTGAGTTAGTTGCCCAAATAAAATCAGCTGAGTGCCTTAAGCGCTCACCTTAGTAGTCCGGTGAAGCTGTTAAGACCTTGTTAGGTTAATAGCATAGTCAGTTTGAGAAAAAAAAACAATTTTGTATATTAGGTTACTTCTGAATGATTTTAATTTTGATATTAATCTTATCAATACTTCTTACATTGAGAGGAATGAATACCTTTAGATAACATTCGTAACTTCAAAATTTCAACTTTAAAATTGAAATTTGTTTTTTTTTTTTTTTTTCTAAACCAAGACTTTGTATTATACTTGATTTAATATAATGTAATTATTCAAAATTGTCTTGTACAGGCTTGATCACTTTCTAGGTAATTGAATACTAATGATAACTTACTAGTTATTTCTTTTTTTTTTCAGAATTAAATAATACACAGAGCAGATGCCATGTATGAGAAGCATTTGAAGGAAGATTTTTTGACATTATATAAATCTATGATAATCATTAACCCCATTAACAAGAATCAGTACTATTAAATATGTCTATTTACATATAATACTCATACTTATTGAAAAGATATGCTGAAACTGTCAAACACCTTTCGTAGATATTTTATTTGCTTTGTTACTGATTACAAAAATTTTAATGTAAGAAAATTCACTCACTTTAGAAAAGGAAAGGCATGTGGTACTGTATGGTATGCAGAGTCAGTATTGTTGCATACTGCACAGCTGTTAAGAAAGGACAAATGTTACAGTATAAGGATACCACCTTTCAATTCAAGTTACAATAACAGAGACATGCAGATGAGTAACCAACCAAAGAATAATCATGTTTGTCATGAAGGTGCAATTGTTATGTAAGTTTATTTGATAAAAATATAGTATGATAAAAGAAAACTATAAATTAGGATATTTGTTTTACTACTATTAATAAACATTAGAGACATTATGGAAATTTATAAACACAAATGTAAATTTGGTGGTGTCTATATGACAAAGATATTATTTAGCTTAGTTTGTATATTATAATCTATCTATATAATTGTGTAAATATCGTAATATAATTAGATATTAAAATCTGAAAAATAATACCAGTGTCATACTTGTATTTAATATAGTAAAAGAAAAAAACTTTAGCAGTCAAACAGCATAGTTTGAGTGATCTCATAAATATTTTATCTCATAATGCAGATATTATTTATTGAAAGTAATTTTGTCGGATGTGTTAGGGACCACATATGAATGGAACAAAGTGATTGTATCAAACATAAAACATAGTATATATATTTATATATTAATTTCATTAGACGGTATAATTTTTGTTTCTTTTCATTTGTATCAGATAAGACCTTTCTGCTATTTAATATCTTTAATATATAATTTCGATTTAATTGATATATAACATTAGTGTTAGGATTGTTTATTAGCCAAAGTTACATGCAAATATGAGATTGCTTCAATATAGATTGGAATACGTCCACCATATCTGCACTATGTCTTTACCCCAGAGCTTAAGATCTGCAAATAAAATCACTTCAGGAATGATAATTTTACGATATTACAATACTCTTAAAAAAGTGGTATAATTCCTTTCTTGTGTTAGTTCTTCCCATTTGAAATAGTTATATTGAGTACATTGAACCTAGCAATCAAATATATTATATATAAAATTCATGGAGAAAATTTTGTCAATGGCACATTCTAAAAGTTAAAAATCACTGTTCATGTATATCATCACTATTCATAGAACTTTGAATTGTAAACGAACAAATGACTCCTATTTCGTTTTAAGTAATGTATATGTAGAATTTTATTATATCTAATTTTTAATATGTGCCAGCTCGTCAGATGAAGACACTTCAACAGATAAGAATAAAAGAAAACAAGACGACTTTCACAAAGACAATGATTCTACTGGCCAGCCACAAACTAAAGTGCCGGATTATAGAGTTTGGGAAAATGTTGGAAAGACTAGAAACACACGTAATGTTTTTTTTTAAATATTATTACGCTGATTTTTTACATTATGTTTAGTTTTACACATTTATTTTTACTGCTTTTTTTATGCTTGAAATGCTTTGCACATTTTTTTACATTGTACAATATTTTTAAAGGCGAGTGGGTTACACACATCTGTTTAAGCCCAGTATTGTTTAAGTCATTCCGTAAATGTTACGTAAATTTTATCATTATATTTTAGATGCTAGGTGGTGTCAATTACGTTTGAACTATAATATAATTAGTAAATAACCTAAAATATGCTTTACGTCAATATTTAATTGTAGAGTACCCACTTTTATAAGTTTTGCATCTTAATTTTTTTTTTCTTATACATGAGTGCAACTTTATATCTATATTAATATTATAAAGAGGTAAAGTTTGTGAGCTCGTGACCTTGTACCGGTAATCTCAGGAACTACAGGTCCTCCTAATAAATAACTTTTAAATTTATTTTAGGGTCATCCCTAAAATTCAAGGTAGTCTCATACAACGTTTTAGCACAGTGCTTATTGGAATGGCACCCTTATCTCTATACGGAATGTTCTCCATGGAATCTCAAATGGAAAGTAAGGGCTGCACGTATTTATGATGAAATTATGAAAATAGAGCCTGACGTAAGTTATTTGTAATTTTTTTTAAATGCCACCGTTAGAAATAGCTTTTTTACGTATCAAGAATGGGCCCCAAAATCGTTTACACTATTTGAAAATAACTGCAGTAAATTTTTTAGGTTTTTACACCTATATAACCCTTATATAAACCATCAAAATTAGCAATATTTATTTGTAAAAATATGTCTTAACTATATTTTACTAATATTAATTTTATATCTTAAATCTCTATTACAAAGTGCCATTTAGCTTTGTATATGTAAATGTGTAATTGTAATAAACAATGTGTTGTATTAAAATTGAAATGTATTAATCTAGTTCAATATAACAATACTTTATTTTGTAATATCGGATTGATACTAAAATATTCTCATAATTACTTGTATACGTATTATGGTGATTTTTATCTATAAAATGACAAGCTACCATTATAATGTTTCAGATACTATGTCTCCAAGAAGTACAAGCATCACATATAAGCAGTTTCTTCTCAAAATTCGAGCAAGTGGGCTACCTTGGTATATACAAACAGAAAACTGGACACAGGCCAGATGGCTGCGCAATTTATTTTAAACAGTCTTTATTTGAAATGTTAGAACATATTAGCGTAAGTACCGTCTCATATAATGGTCCTAAATGTAGTTGGTTAGCCCCTTATAAATTAACAGCTGCGCTCTAAATAATGAAATGTGTTTCTGGTCTGTACCTTATCGTGTACGGAGTATGCAGACGATTTTAAAGAAACTCTCCGGCTGGTATTGTAACAAAATTAAGAAAAAGAATTTGAATAAGGGCAAAAGGAACAATTTTAGAAATTTGATGCACCACACCGCATTGTATTTTCTTTAGTTCGCTTCATACCGCCGTCATTATCGCTATCAAGCATCGCTCTTTATCGAGGTAAAAGTTTTCTGCCTTGTAACTGTATCCCTAGTTAACAATATTATATCTCATCGGCACCACTTCATTTCATTACCAGTTGGAGAACAATGAATGCCGCCTATTTCGCCTAAGATGCCGCTGCTCCCTACAAGGTGCTGAGTTGCATGTTGGTCCACGTTTTACTGTGATCTCAGTACTTTAGCATTGATACGTAGTCATACAAATAGACAGACAGACGTTTCTAAAGATAATTGAAATGTGTTCTATTACTTATTTCTAGACACCTGCAACAATTTTTTTCACGAAAATCGATAAAGTACAGACGCGTTAGTTAGATTTACATTCTTATCATATGTATAGACTAGCTGTTATCCGCGGCTCCGCACGCGTTTTTAGAATGTATTAAATAAATTTAAAATTGTTATTAGATGTGTAAATAACAATAATACTCTTTCAAAAATATTTGTAAGTATGACACGCACATCATCTACAGTAACAGGCAACATGTATATTATATATGTGAATACTAATAGTGTGTCGAATGGGATGGGATTTATTATAAGCCACATAGCTGGAACTTTAAACTACTATATATGTATCACCCTCAGTGCTCACTTACACTATATAAGAAAGTAATAAAAATATTAAGCTATATATTATCGAACAATATGTGTTCAATCTTTTATTATATCGATATAATATCGGGTATCGTCTGCTGAACTCGCTAGCTTAAAATAAAACAGCTAATTAGTTAGTTATTTGCCCGTAAAATTCCCGTTCAAATATTACTTGTAGTCCGTTGAAGCTGTTAAGACCTTGCTAGGTCAATAGCGTAGTCATTTCTAAGAAAACAGAACCGTTCATATAGGTCCAGCTGTTTCGGAGATTACCCGGAACAAATAAACAAAAAGATATATCGACAGACTTAAAAAAAAATGTTGATATTTGTAGCACCGCAGATATATGTATTCATCAAAAAGTATTTATTTGAATATTATATACACACGCTTTATTCTTATAATACGTAATATATCAAAAAACTAAACATTGGGAACAAAACTAACGTAGAATAAACTTTTTGAGGAGTTTTTGACGGGATTTCAGTCTATTATGTAGGGATTTTATAATTTTGTGTTATTTGACTCTATATTGTGTTAAATTGGCGGCGTTTTATGTAATATGGTTTGTTTATTATGCTAAGTGAAATAAATGAAAAATAATACCACGGAGCATGTATTCTGGGGTCTTGAAAATTAAGAAGATAAAAATTTACGAAATATTATATAGAAGATTTGGCGCTTATATATAGAGAATACATAAGAACTACCTATATTGACAATTTCAGAATTGGCAGTATGGATTAATTCCTTCGCCTGTATTGTGATGGACGAATATTATTACTACTAACCTTTTAGAATAGCAGCACAAAATAGACTTAAAAATGTTTGTGATAGCAACGTACCACTTATAATCAAAAATTGGAATTAAAAATAACCTAGAATAAACTTTTGAACAGGAACACAAAATAAACCCTAATAATATTTCCGATAGAATGTTATCATGTTACCGTGGCAACGCATATAATACTGACACTGACACGCAGCGGATGCTCTAAAAATAGCCCGATTTTGAGACATTCTTCATTAGTGCTCCGCTCCTATCGGTTTTAACGTGATGATATGTAGCCTATAGCCATCCTCGATAAATGAGCTATCTAACACTGAAAGAAACTTTCAAATCGGACCGGTAGTTCTTGAGATTAGCGCGTTCAAACAAACAAACAAACTCTTCAGCTTTATAATATTAGTATAGACTAGCTGTTACCCGCGGCTTCGCACGCGTTTTTTTTAATATATTAAATAAATTTAAAATTGTGATTACACATCTAGTGTAAATTACAATAATACTATTTCAAAAATATTTGTATCACACGCAAATCATCTACTATAACAGGTAACGTGTACATTATGTATGTGAATACTATTAGTGTATCGAATGGGATGGGATTATGATCAGCCACATAACTGGAATTTTAAACTATATATCACCCTCAGTGCTCACACTATATAAGAAAATAATGAAAATATGAAGCTACACATTATCGAACAATATTAAATAAAACAGCTAATTAGTTACTTATTTGCCCGTAGAATTCCCGTTCAAATATTACTTGTAGTCCGGTGAAGCTGTTAAGCGTAGTCATTTCTAAGAAGAAAAAAAAACATTCAAATAGGTCCAGTCGTTTCGGAGATTACCCGGAACAAATAAAAAAAACAGACATATCGACAGAGTTAAAAAAAACTTCATGTTTGTAGCATCACAGATTTTATTCACCAAAAATGATTTATTTTAATATAAATTACACTCACTTTACTTTTATAATACGTAATATATCACAAATAAAAATTTGGCAACAAAACTAATGTAGAATAGAGTTTTTTAAGAGTGTTTGGCGGGATTTCAGTCTGTCAGGTAGTGGATTTTATATTTTTTTCATAATATTATGTTACATGATTCTATATCGTGTAGAAATTGGTTGCGTATTATATAATATCGATCGTTTATTTTGCATAACTGAAATGAATGAAAAATAAAACCATGAAGCATTAATTCTATGGTCTTGAAGATTAAGAAGATAAAAAATTACGTTATATTATGTAGAGAATTCGGTGCTTATACATTTACATTAACTTGGACATAGAAGAAAACTAACTATATTGACAACTTCAGAATTGGCTGTATGGATTAATTCCTTCGACTGTATTATTGGACGAATATTATTACTACTAAACTTTCTGAATAACAACACAAAATAAACTTAAGAAATGTTTGCGATATAAACGTAACACGTATAATTAAAAATCGAAAACAAAACTAACGTAGAATAAACTTTTTGAATAGGAATACAAAATAAACCATGAAAATATTTTTAATAGAATGTTATCGCGTTACCATGGCAACGCGTATAATACTGACATTAACACGCAGCGGAAGCTTCCAAAGTAGGCCGATTTTGAGACATTGCTCCTCAGCTCCTTTTGGTTTTAACGTGATGATATGTAGCCTATAGCCATCCTCGATAAATGAGCTATCTATCACTAAAAGAAACTTTTAAATCGTATCTGTAGTTCTTGAGATCATAGCGTTCAACCAAACAAACAAACTCTTCAGCTTTATATATTAGTATAGATAGGCAAAGCTACCAACCGCTTCACGTGTTCTTTATTTTTCTTACCGCATTATCTTGGTGGGATCTATTTATATGATTCCAGGTACATAGTACAAGCTTCCTTTTAGAAGTTATCGATTTATTCAAAACAATCATGATTAAATGGTAAGTAATATTCGGATACTGCTCCCATAGACATAGGTTTAAATCCTCTTATGTGGCGAAGCTTATATTATGTTCAAATGATACTGTGATGGTAGAACTTTCTTCTAACAACATGTGATGGCGACTCGTGTTTTACTATCTTTAGAGTAAACCTATGTGAAAAAAAATAGTTGACCTTTAAGCTGGATCATTCTTGTGGTTTTCTACATTTTAATATTTTATTAGTTTTTCTTTTACGTTCGAGTATCACCCCTAATCACCCCGGTCGGCTTGTGTTTCTTATCTGCACCATCGACGTATATAATCTATTTTTGAAGTTATTGTACTGAACATATTGTTATGAGAATCAAGATACAACTAACTCATTTGGAATTCTGTTAGATAATCAATCCTTGAATGATAATTTTGTTGTAGATAGCATTTGGATGCTTATTGTATCCTTTGTTATTGCTTCGGTTTGTATTTTAAACAATTGCTTCTATAATATACTTTTCTAAAAACAGGTAACAGGAATAAATAGTTTATTTTTTCTCGAACTTACTACGTTATTGACCTAGCAAGGTCTTTTCACTATAACAGCTTCACCGGTCTACTAAGGCGAGTGCTTAAGGTACTCAGCCGATTTTATCTGGCAACTAGCTCAAGGGGAATGAATAGTTATTGAGTATATAACAAAGATTATATTGTTAATAATTTTTGGTACAGACAGCATCTATTACATTTCAAGAATGTAATTGAAGAATATATGAATTCTAATTCGCGTATAATGCGTAAATCTTATTCGATAGAATACGTAACACTTGTACGTAGCTGTTGCAACATACAGTGAGTCAGTATTGAGTATCTTTGTAACTCATACATAAATCGTTCTCAATTGCATTATAATTATTCTAAGCTTATTAACAAATTCTCATACAGTAGGACTTAAAACTACTCTATATCTGAGACTTGTACTAAAAGTTCGAGATTTTTGGTAAAAAATTGTGATGTTACGTTTATTTGCTTACAATAGTGTGGTCATTTTATACTCAATGTGACCTGCAGTATATTTGCAAAATTCCTATATCAAGGAAACAACATAAAGGAAAAGAAATTCAAAGTTGACATATACGTGATGTTTTTTTTGTCGAAAATTTTATTAATTTATTCAAACAATCACGGTAGATCCACGCTGGAGTTATTGGTATCAGCATGAATGGGTCGGCTCGTCCCGGGTAGTACCACCCTCTCGCAGAAAACCGACGTGAAGTGCTTGCGTTGTTGTGTTTCGTTCGGTCAGTGAGTGCGCTGGACGTCCACCTCCCCAACCCTTTCCACCTCCCCAACCCTTTCCACCTCCCCAACCCTTTCCACCTCCCTCACCATTTCTGTCTTTCTCGCATTCTCCTAAACAAAGGCTGGCAACGCACTTGCGACTCCCCTAGTGTTGTTAGTGTCTACGGATGGCGGTGATCACTTAACATCAAGTGACCCGCTTGTTCGTTTACTTCCTACGATAAAAAAAATTACCGTGTCAGGTTATCATTTCTTTTTTACAGGTGGAATTTTATCAACCCGAATTACCAATACTAAACAGGGACAACATAGGTATAATGGTAAAATTGTTACCCAAGAATTTTCCTAGTTCACCTATAGTGGTAGCCACTACCCATCTTTTGTATAATCCAAAGAGAACTGATGTACGGCTGGCACAAATGCAAGTGCTATTAGCCGAGATTGATCGATTTTCTTACTGGGACAACGGTAAAAAGTAAGTAACATTGATTTATTATTGAAAGTCGATATATTTTCTTAAATAGTTTATTGAACTATGTAATTAATAAACTTTTCAACTATGTTTTTTTTTAGTTCGTCACTGAATAATTCTATAATGATTTTAATCCGTTGATATCATTTGTAGCCGATTTCTTATAGGTGCCATTACTTCTATTTTAACCTGGTCAAGCGTAAACTTGTACTCATTTTTATTTCAAAATATATTTGGAGCAATCATCTCGTCAAGAAAATTCGCGAGCTGCCATATCATATAACTTGTTTCACGTTGTCGTCGTATTGGCCAGTGAGATTATTTTAAAAATACAATATTCACTAATTTTAGCATCAACAATATCCTATGAGAATTAATACGAAATAAGATTATTAAATAAATATATTATAAGAAAAGTACATTTTTCCATATCATCAATAAAATACCGATTAAAAAAATAGAATGAGATTATGGAGAACATATTTTCTAAATGACTACTAGCTTTCTTTGATAATCATATTTATTTCCATTCCTTGGGATGGATATAAGTCCTTCATTTAAAAGAAATCTATATATTAATACGTGAAGCAAAAAATGTACCCCTTTTTAACCTATTTCCCCTTAACGGGTGAACTTCAAATTTGCCATAGTTAAAGTTTATATGGCGGAGAAGTGCAGAAAGCTGTTTATTTTATATAAAATGCATTAGAAGTACATTAAATTAATTAAAATATGCACTACTCACACTACTACTCGAATTTTACACATCATATACACACATGCAAATAAAAAAGACATTTTGACAGCAGTCAATAAATACGAATTTCAAAAAAGGTTGTGAAGGAAGGAGGTTGCTATGCTCGACTATATGTATTTTTTAACTCTTACGTTCTAATTACCATTTTTCATCCTACATTCAACAATGATATTATAAAATATGACTATTATTGTAATGTTTATTATTTTTTATGGTTAACACACTTCAAATAATGAATTAATAAAAAATGAGCCAAATAATACTTTGTATAATCAAAATAAGAATTTTGTTCATAACAATAATCCATGACTTAGACAAATAATTCAATATCACTCAGAAATACCACCCACCCATGGTGTCGTGTAAAATTAATTGAAAATTGTGTCATGGGCTGCGATAAATTTCTTTATTTTCGTAAAGTTATGTTTGCTTAAAATTTGAGAGCTTTACCACGTCATTTTTGTTTCAAATTTATAATTAATATCAATTTTCATTTACACATAGATTTTTTTAAATGTTTATATAATTAAAGATCATGACAAATAACTGAGTAGCCATGATGAAAACCTTTGATTATGGAAGTATAATACCCTTTGACAAAAGAACCCTAATAAAGTTGAAACATTAAAATATCAAATAACTATGGTCGAATGTCGACCACTGGGCGCCCGCCGCCCACTAGTATGAATTAATTTTAGAACAATAGCGATTAAAATATATTTAATATCGCAACAAAGTTTGTAACAAAATACTTATATGTTACATTATGTTTTGATATGTGGAACATTTATCAAACAGCTTTTGCTCGTGTTGACGATCGCGTCAATGTAAATTTGAGCGTATCTTTTGGCATCAGTACATATTTTCTAAGATATAAGATAACCTACGTCCTTTTCTATATTTCTGACACTGTGAAAAATATATGACTAGTCTTTGCCCGCGACTTCGTTCGCGTGGAATAGATGATTTGGGCAAACGCTAACATGCAGCGGAAGCTCTCGAGAGGAAAAAAACCCCGATTTTTAAAAATTCTTCATTGGTACTCCGCTACTATTGCTCTTAGCGTAATGATAAATAGCCTATAATTATCCTAGATAAATGAGTTATATAACATTGAAATAATTTTTCAAATTGGACCAGTAGTTCCTGAGATTACACCCTACAACCTCACAACATCACAAACTCACAACGTCATCGGTTAGGTATTTAGGCGTGAAATCGTAATAAACAAGGATTGTTGTAATGGTTGATGGTGTCAAAAATGATTAATTGTTATAAGAATGTAATAAAAATATTTCAGATTTGGCCATCTGCCAATAATACTGACTGGTGATTTTAATTCAACGCCGGACAGTGCTGTGATAGAATTGCTCGATAGAGGATTTGTAAGGTGAGCTGTCTCCAAGACTATGTAATATATAAACTTTACAAACAAATGGCTGTGTATGCTTAGAGGATTATACACTGTTTCTATCAAATATCCATCCAATATTGCTTGGAGTACAAGTAGGGTCTTACTTAAAAAAGCAACGTGGAACATGTGGTGTTTTTTGCGATGGTTATTTTATATAGACCACTCTGCTTTGTTAGGGTATACCAGAATATTTGGTTTCGAAAGTATATTCGCGCAATTTGGTTTTTATTATACATATCAAAAAAACAATTCCTGGTTTTTATCACATATACTACATAATACTGGGTAAAATTATTGACAATTTTCACCACGCGAAATTGTTACTACCATTCTATTAAATATAAAAATATATATAAAATTAAACGCACTGCGAATACTGTTGTATAAGATAATAAGCTGTCTTCAAAACCATGGTGCTTGGATTAATTATTTTATTAGCAATAAAAAATCTTTCAGCCTCTCACATATATCACAACATATATCTTCATCACAAGTAGCACAGTCACTATTAAGTTGACAGGATTTATTAGTAGTACAAAGAAAATTGGCATTTTTTTCTTCAAAAAACAAATAAACAAGAGTAGAGAATTTTTACTTAAGGAATTAAAAAATGAAATTCCAAAAATCGTTTTAGAGACTACAGAGTCTCGAGTGATTTTATGGCTGTGCTATTGAGTTATTTGAAGTGCGTAGAGTATTTCATACAATAATGTCTTTATATACATATACGTAAACACACTTGTACACTGTATAGAGATATCGATAATAATAGTGACGACTGTATGAAAATATATCTCGTGCAAGTTTAGGAAATGGGTATTGTCGTATAAAATATTTTTTTTAACAATTGGCCGCTATAAATGTTGGGAAAGTCTCTAATAAGCGTAGAAAATGATACAGGCGTGATAATATTTTTTGTTTCTATCAAATTCAAAATGGTGACGTGTTTCAGAGCGAGTCAATTCCGCGACACTTCAGATTGGAAACGTATCGAAGTCACTGATAACTGTCAGCATCTCTCGGTGTACCTGGATAGACAGCAAGGTCGTAAAACAGACTACTCGAAAATTAAGGTAGAAAAACAATCGTTTATTAGCATTAATGCCTTCCATGATGAAGCTTTATCAAAACTGAATCACATTTCTTTTCTAAACTGCACAAATAGTAATAGTAATTGTGATAATTTTCAGTTGATATTTTATAGACCTGTGCTACTTTTGTTATTTCAAAGCTACAATGATCCCAATTTGGCTCTCACTCATTGTTTCTACCTATTTCTGAAGTATGCGCTAAATAGCTCTCATCTTTTATAAAATAAAAAAAGACCTCCTTAACGAAAGAAATCATTATAATTCATGCCTGTTCGACCCCATAGGGGGGATAAATACCCCCTACCCCCGTAGCCAGAATGCGACTTAGGAAGCTGCCCTTCCACGCAGTACACTTAGATAGATTGTGATGCGCAGTATCTTCGTCAGCGTCGCATCGAGAGCGTCGTTCCACTGCAGGTACCTCGTGGTTCGCTATTGCTCGCATGACTCCCATGTAAAGTCGGTGGCACCCGGCTGTCGATTCACTAATATTGGAGAGCAACCGGCCGAGTGCCGCCGCCACCCTTGCAATACGCGGTCCATATTAACGTGAACGCTCTTTACAATAATACGGGGCCCCAGAGACTAACCCCCACTGAGGCTTATGAAATAATAAGGCTTCGGGATTTTGAGGGCCACCTTCAGGTCAAACTGCCGGATGCGTCCGACCACGAGGGTTGTAGCCGTCGTGTCCAGACAACCAAATACAACAAATTTTTTCCAATCTCCTACCCGTTTACGATTTTTTTCACTATAATGCCGCGTGGAAATTATAATATTTTGACCAACGAAGCAAATATAAACGATTATTTTTATTTAATGACAATTAATCAAATGTACTTTACTACATTTATTTCGTCAGTTGTACAATTCGGATTACTGCGCATCACCACCAAGCACGGAGAACGTAAAGGCAGAAACTCCCTTCTCAGAGGAGTTTAGTGGTTTTTTTAACAGTGGGAAACTGTGTCACTCGTTAAACCTGTTATCTGTTTACAATAAACACAAGCCGAATGGAGAGGAAGAGGCAACTACTTTCCAAGACTATTGGGTAACTGTTGACTACATCTATTTCAGGTAATAAAATCGATGTGATTCTTTTTGTTTTACACAGTATAATAGCTCAAATATTGTATTGGATTATTATTATTAATGAACTGTAGCCCTTGTGAGAGGTCCATGTTACTTTTTGTGGGTATATGTAAAAAAAAAATAATAATAAAAGAATACCCACATAGTTATCTTCATTATTCTTCATTAATTTATGTATGAAATGAAGAGTTCGTTTCTAAAGAAAAATTTCAATATTTAATGACATATAATAAGTGCTTAATAATATTTAATCGTAAAGTATTTATTTTCTCTTCATAATAGGTTTAGGTAAAGCATTAGTAAACCGCAATATTACGACTAATTTACAAAACATACCTACCGAGTAATTAAACCTGCAACAATTTACAATTGTTTTGTTAATTTATTTGAATTAATTAAATGTACACATATTAGAAGCGATGTATTATTTTAAAAATAGATTATAATTGCTAAACAATATGGTTTTTAGTTCCCTCCGGTTGTTGGAAAGACTCCGTTTGCCGACAGTATCCGAGTGCGAAACCCATGGTCTTATTCCAAGCGATATCTACGGATCCGATCATCTCGCTCTCGCTGCACAATTCGAACTGAACCCCCATAAAAATAACCTATAACCTTTGTTTTATTTTTAATATATTATACTTTTAACCACATGCTGTTTACAATAAATTAATATTAAATAAGGCGTAAAACGCTAAGAACGGAATTTTAAAAATTGACAATTTTATCCGTGTTTCCTTAAAAAATATTAAATCCACCGAAGTATAGTTGGGTGTATTTGTATATGACGTGGTGGATTTGTTTTTTTAAGTGATAAAATTTAATTCGGTTTTATATCGCATCCTCGTCTTATTGGGCATAGACAGATGATGCGTGGAGGTGGTGAAGTATTATTTATATAAGCAATTTGAAACAAGTTCTTTGTAAAAATAATTTTGTCACTAGGGTTTAATAAGTCTTAAAGATTCTACTGTTTTAATAAATACATATAATTGTTCACTGCAGATGGACCTCGTATCCAAATTTTAATCCTACTGACAATTCTTCAATACATTGTTTGATAATCGATTTTGATTTTAAAATAATTTATTACTTTATATGCTACAATATCTGGCTGTACTCTAGTTTTCTTAAATGCTCTTGTCGATAAATCGATTGATGTACGATTTTCATAGTCACAACACTGACAATTCGTAAATATATTAATAATGTATTTTAATTAAAAATTATTTTATTATATTGTACTATTTTATATGCTACGTTTTATATGGTTGTACCCTACTATTCTTGATTGTTCCTATCGATATATCGATAACTATATGATTTTATTAACAACACTAAAAATACGCAAATGTATCGATAATATATTTTAACTTAAAAACATTTTATTATATATTACTTTACATGCGACATAATTTATGGTTGTACTCTACTCTTTTTGAATGCTCTTATCAATATATCGATAAATGTATAATTTTATAGCAACAAAATTGACAATTCGTAAATATATCGATGATCTATTTTAACTTAAAACATTTTATTATAAATTATTATTTTTATTATGCTACACAATATCTAGATGTACCCTACTTTTCTTAAATATCCCCCATATAAACATATCGATAAATTTACGATTTTCATTATTACAAAAATTCCTTATAAAAATCATATAAAGTGGATAATTTGAAAAGAAAAAAATTGCAGTAAAATTTATTTAGACTGCAAAATTTGCAACATTTTATGTGAACAATAATTAATGTGAACGGAATAAAATTTTCTTTTCTTTCATTGTCATTTTTTTTTTCTCCTTTGCGTCGACAGGAAAGTGTAACAAAAGTTATCCTAGACGTTTTCGGATTCAGTCCTGTATTAAATATGAAACTGATTTGTAAATAGGAAATACGCCACCTATTGAACTGATCAGTTTCCTTCTATTAGTGCTTAAGTTAGTACATTGCATATTTGAGGTCATGAAATAGTAGGGATTTGAGTATAATGGAAAGAAATCGATTAATTAGGAATCGATTTTTCTTTTTTCAATAATAATTGATTTGTCAAAAATCGATTTTATTGAAAATAAATAATAGATTTCTGCGAAAGATCGATTTTTATAATATTTCAAAATAGACATGATTTCCATATTCCTATAATAAACCTAAAGATTCAAAATAACAATTTATCAGATTAAGAATCAAATAAAATGATACGTATCAAAAATAACCAGTTCAAAACAAAATAAAAGTGAATGTTCCTTTAAAGTTTCAAGGTAAAGAATATAGAAACTAAATACCATAGAAATTTTCAGTACTATTATACATTATATCATAATAAAGATGAAAAGATAAGCATCCTAACAAATTGACAACATTATTAATTTTAACTTTAAAATTCAAAACAATGAAGTTCTCTTTTAAATTTTCATATTAATTATAGTGTGATTGACAAAATTAAAATTGAAGAATTTGTTTATTGAATAATTTCAATACAAATTTATAGTTTTGTAAACTTATCGATGTCGAGTTTATCATAGGACATTTTTAGTGAACATGTTGAAGTACATTGTACTCGCATGACAGACCTTTTTAGTTTTATTGAAATTTTTAATTTTACAGATAGCGGTATTTGGCTGTCATAAGAACTACAACAATCATTATAAAGATATAGTAACTTATTTGTAAGGCAGTGGGATGTTTTCATTCTATGTTCTTTTAAAATTTGTAGTTTCACTACAACATTTTTCATTCTATCGAACAGGACATGCATATTACTGTGGTATTATTCTTTTTCGTTATAAAATACTTTCGCCAGTCGCTTTTAGGTGTTTTGTGGCTAGAAAACATTTTAATTGTTTACAACTATATTATCTCACTATGCTCACTGTTCAAATGTGAATAATAATGAACTTATTTTGAGTTTTTTTTCCATACGTCACATAGATGTTTATGAAAATCGATTTAAATGCGTAATTTATATAATCGATTATTAAAAAATCGATTATTATTAATATAAACATCAATAATAAAAAATCGATTATAATAAAATAAGAATCGATTTAAATAAAAATCGACTATTTTTTAACATCCCTATGAAATACATGCTAGTACATCTGTACTAGATGTATGCCTCACTAATTCTTAAGGTTCGGCCACTTTGATATACTCAGGTTTGTTGCTAAGCGGCTGAGTGCTTTAAGCGTATTAAGCCTGTTAACCCGGTGAAGCTATGAAGGTCCATCAATATCGTTAATAATTTCGAAAAAAAAACTAGTTTTTTTTTAAGTTCAGCAGGCACTCTTCGTCTTAATCTCACCTGAGGCTGAAGACGTATCGCGTTTACCCAGTAGATGCCTATTCACTCTACTCTTGAAGACTTCCAAGTTATAAGGTGATGGGAATTATGTACCAGATTAGGCCTCCCTCGGCAGCGGCTCAAGTCTAGGTTCGATCCCTCGGCAGGGAGCCCTTGAGTGCGTTATTTGCGCGATACAGTGACACAAAAATTTACATCACTGCTACAACACTACACGATCACCCCCACACACGTGCACGCCAACACGCTTACACATGGAAGTGGAAGGGTTTTATTTTTTCCCTTATCGAACTGGAAAAACTCTAATTTTCCGATAAAAAAATATATGGAGGGGTTGTTGAGGCGTATATGCTTGGTACACATATGCGTCTCAACAACTCAAACATATATGAATAGTTAGCGAGGTTAGTTAAGATAGGTCGCGAGTTTGCATGTAACAGGCAACAGCCAAGCCGAGGTGTGCTGTGCACCCTTGAGCTAGTTGCTCAAATAAAATCGGCTGAGTGCCTTAAACGCTCGCCTTAGTAGTTCGGTGAAGCTGTTAAGACCTTCCTAGGTCAATAGCGTAGTCAGTTCGAAAAAAAAAAGGTGATGGGAAGACAGACGTCGGGAGTGAATTCCACTCCTTAGCCGTACGTATAATAAATGTGGAAGTAAAATCGCTTCGTACGAATTACGGGAATATCAACCTCGTAAGGATGGAAAGCCTCACGGTGTCTTGTCGTCCTCTGATGGAATGAGGACGGTGGAATTATGTAAATCCGTTGCACTCTCTCCATAGTGTAACCTATAAGACACTGAGAAACAAGTCACTTTTCGTCTATGCTCTAAACTGAGTATTTTTGTCATCAAGCCGACGAGCACGATGCTCAATGAAGTCAAGAGCGGTCAGCTGATATTTGGCTGATCCATCCCATAAGTGATAGCAATATTATTAATGGTACAGGCTAAGAAGCTGTTCTTCTCTGAAATATAGCGTCACTTTAAAGAGGATCCCAAGTTTCGTCGCAGCTGTTCTTGCTTTCTGTTCAATTGAGCGCTAAAAATAAAGATCCGATGTTAGATGGATCCCAAAAATACAGTTGTCAGTCACTTGCAGAGGAACACCTTGAAAAATAGAAGTCAAGTTGAACTGATTCCGTTTTGTAGAGAAGGGACACGCCTGTGTCTTTTGCGTTAAATTTAAATAGGTTTGAATTACCCCAATCGGCAACAAACCTAACGTTTTAATTCAGACGTTCGACCATGGTCTCTCTCTCAATAAGGATTTCTGGTAAGCTGGTTGGAGGACTGGATTTATACCTCTCAGATATAAGACTGTAATTCACGTACCCAAAGATACCGGTTATAAGCAGATCATTGCCGTGCAGCAGAAATAGGGTTGCTGGGAGTACAGATCTCTGAGTAACTCCGGCATTTATACATTGGGATCAGACTAGCAGCCATCAATAACAACTCATATAGTACGTTCTCTAAGCAAATCGCAAATTCAAGTCCGCAGGCGTTCGGATATTCCGTATACTTGAAGATTACCTAAGAAGCTAACGTGCCAGACCTTGTCGAATGCTTTCGAGGCATCCAGAGAAATAGTTACAGCTAGTCTACTGTAGGTGGTAGAACCCCACTGAAGCTATTTTTGGTTTCAGCATGAATGGGTCGGCTCCTCCGGGGTAGTACCATCCCTCTCACAGATAACCGACGTGAAATAACAGTGCTTGCATTGTTGTGTTTCGTTCGGTCAGTGAGAGAACCGGAGGCCCACGTCCCTTCCTCTTTCCTTCTTTCCCTTTCCTTCCCGTCCCCTTCTCCCATATACAGGCTGGCAACGCACTTGCGACGTCCCTGATATCGCTAGTGTCTATGGACGATGGTGATCACTTAACATCACGTGATACACCAGTTCGTTTGCCACCTTTGATATAAAAAAAAACTTCTCCGTGTTTCTCGATAGCTTCACTCCAGTATGGGTGGCATACAATAGGAGGTCATCAGTAGATCGCTTTTGTTCAAATCCGTATTGGTGAGCACTGAGAATATCATTAGACTCTAGGTATGTCAACAACTGCTTATTTACTATTCGCTCCACTACTCGACAGAAAAGTGAGGTTATGGCAATTAATCGATAGTTACAAGGGTCGGCACGGTTCCTCTTTTTTGATGTGGGCTGGACATTCACAGTTTTCCAAGAATACAACAATACCAGATTCCAGAAAAAGGCGAAATAGTGTCAAGATAGGAGCCAACTCAGGTCCATAGATCTTAAGTATCCTTGACGGAATACCATCAGGGCCACCAGCTTAATTCACATCTAAATTGCGAAGCACCGTTCGTACGTCCTTGGTGCAAATCACAATGTTTTGCATTGTGGTATCAAACGAAGGTATTAAAGGTGTAATATTGACGCCAGCATCTAGACGCGAATTGTTCGCAAACAGGTTTGCGAAAATATTTGCCTTTTCTGTCGCTGAATGAGCCAATGAACTATCTGATTTTATTATGAGTGCAAGCTAGGATTTGAGAAAGTTAACTTCAAAAAAATTTGCAAGTGACCAGTCTTGCTACCTGATAAGAAACCAGTCTGGCGCCAATGCGGCCAACGTGGACAAAGAGAGCTTTACGCAAAACTTTCGTATAAATGAATAGTGTTTGTTAATTATAAAACATTTTTTTAAATTGCTCGGATGAACGAAGCGCGATCGTCTATCACAGGCACATACAAAAATTTCCATCTATATCTACTAATGTCCTATCAAGTATATTTATATAGGTCGAAGCTTTAAGGGTGGGTGTAGGAAATAGGAATGTAACTCCTCTATCGTTATAATTAAAGGAATCCCTCCCTTACATGAAACTTTTTATGTGGCTATTTATACAAATTTTTACTCTCATCCGAGTTATGTTATAAAATGTATATTACAAGTTTGTTTATTTTAATAAAGTAATTATTAGCGTAGTTTATTTCAGTGGGAACCATATGTGTATATGGATGTCATAAACAGTGCATATCTATTAAATTAGTTTAATGATTGTATATGTATAACGGCCTCCTTTTCACATGGCAGTATGTACACCTGTAGGGATTGCAACCGAGGGATCCACTCCGGAATCGGGCTCCTTAGTCACGACCGGAATGGTCGTCAGATTGCTGCCTAAAATATTTGTTAAACATGCAAGTCTGTGATGTCTAAGTATGTTCGTTTGTGATAAAAATAAATTTTGAAATAAAACTCTAATGACATTTATTCCTTTATTCATCATTACAACTACAATATTTTGAAATATAACTGAGATAGGAAAATAAAATACGGCACAGCACAAATTATGAATAATTAATTAAATTACTTAAAATCGACACGATACTTATAAATCATTTGAAAAAGATATTTGGAAATAAACGCGTGACGTTTTGACATTACAAATAACCTACCGAGGTTAGGTTGTCCTTTTTAAATGTTAAATAACCATAGTTAACCAACCATTCCACTAGGTTGAGACCACAAAGGATACTAGTATATGTTGTTGTGTAATGTTTTAAACATTCTTTATTAAGATACCTAATCTCCTGTAAGTATTAAGAGCCTCTCAATTACTGTTTAGGATAGCGCTATATGGATTAATGAGCTGTGATGAAATCAGCATAAAATGCTTGTTTCCACCTTCGAATTATGTAAATTTTATAGTTCATTGTTGCGTTTTGGTGTCATTGTATTGACATGAATTTTACTAAGATATAGCAAATATGTCATCAAGTATACATGTTCTGAATTTTCTTTATTGAGGAATTTCTGCACAAGGTTATTAGGTGAAATTGTGACGTTTTTGTTGTTTTTACTTTTTTTACTAATTCAATTATTAGTACCTATTGAGATTGACATTAATTTCTTCGATCCACGCGTCCTTTTTCTTACGATTATTATCGGATTGAACAAGACATAAACATCTTTCACGTATTAATTTCCAAACAGATTCTTCAAATGAGTTCAACATTTTCGGGAGTAAGGTGAACTGTAGCTCACGGTGATTTTGGTTGCATTCTACGTCAAATGTACGAATTTAAATCCTACGATACTATTTTTTCATAAATCGCTAATCAATAGGGTCTTCGTGTTAAAATCGAGTACAAATAAAATCATTGATGGAGCATATTCTAAATATATTATAACTGTCAAAATAACTTACTTTTGACGTAGATTTCATTAAAACTTCATTCTATAGTCAGATCCTAACGAGTATTTCGTTATTTAATTTTTCTTCTTCTAAACAATTATGACAAGTGCATTTCTCACACAATACCGCAATGTGTGGTGGAAAAAAATTGTGTGTTCAAATATATACAGTTTACAAGCTTAAACTGTTTCACTAAATTACTGCGCGCCAGAGAGCAATGCGACAATAATACTTGTTTAATGTACGTGAAACAAAAAAAAAAAAAACGGTAAAATTACTTAATCATTTTTGATAAACAATATTTCAAGTGGTTAAATAAGTGATAATATAAGTTACATTTGACTAGAATCAAGCAGCAAACGAAGCATCGAAGTAGAGAAAATTATACCGTAATTGACAAGAAACATAATAATTAAAGTATTATAATGGACGCTATTTTAATTTTAATAAAGTAACGCCTTCTTCAATCAAATATAATAAAAAATAAATAATAAAAACATTACGACCATTAGAAGGCGAAGGATTAGATGTATTGTAGTGCCTATGTAAATGATTATAAACCAACAAAGTAAAATTTAAGCAAGAATGGAGTATTAATGACGCAGCTCACTCGCAAAAGCTTCCTGTCCAAAACCAATTTGTTTGGATCTAGATTATTTTATCTAAATTAAAAGTGGGCGTGCCTACATTTCTCTCATGCTTCGTCTACGCACAACACTGGGTTAACTGAGTGCTCGATTTGATGAATTCCGAAACAGTCGTGTGAAATATTACTATAGAGAAATACTGATATTTCTCATTAAATAACACATTTTTTTTTATTATGTCTGCAGTTTACAGATCCCTGATGTCGATACAAATTTTAGAATAAAATGTAATATATTCATTTTTAATTTAACCAGTTATCTAAATATTGAAATAAAATGGATTGTTTTTTTATACAGTAACAATGTAAAGTGATTAATTTGGTTTAGTTTATATTTTCATAGTTATTTATAAAATATATGTTGGCACATTTTTTTAACTTACATATTATTTCAAATTTCTTTAACTTCTTTTTCCTCACACGAGTGATGAGACCGTACTGTAAACGTTATTTAACATTTAACAATTATGAGTAATTATATTTTTTGTCAAACAGCCAATAACTTTACCTACTAAAGGAGTTAGAATATGGCATTCATTAACCATTACACCTATTTATCTAATAATACTGGATGGATAATATATTAAATTATCGCGAAAATTCAGATTACTTCATAAGATCTTTATTAGTATACTAATCGTAAGCCCTTATATTATCATCTTAAAATATGAATTATAGAAGATAATGTATAAAGTACCTAAAACGCTCCTTGTTACTTATCTTAGAGGAACGAATTTAATATAAGAAATGTTGTTGTATATATAAAATTGTATTATAGTTTTTTTTTTAATTGAAATAAGCTCCAGGCGAGATAAATCTATCTATTATTGTTTGTTGTATAATGAAATTAAAATAATATATTAGTCAAAAGAGTGTAGTATTCATTGTATAAAAAAATGGAGAGAATCATCTGTCATCAAAGATACGAAATTATTTTTAATTATAACAAACAAATTTTAATTGACGATATATCGACTTGATTTCATACTTTTATTCGATATGAACACGTTTTAAACTGGACGGAGGGGCAAGTAAACGAGAAATTATATTATAACTATCATATTTTATATTGTCCTGAAAATATCTTAATTAAATATAAACTAATAACATAAACACGATCTGTGTGTGAAACGATATGCACATATTATATTAAGGAATGCTGTGGAATTACTTAAAGATCAATCAGCAACGCGAAGCATGTTGCAATGCATATTGAAAAAATATGTCTTACAAAAAGCAGGTCCCATCAATGTTTTCGGAATTCATGCAAACTCGAACGTCCCATAGTCGGTAATATCCCCGCAATATGTTGTGCACAGCCAATGGAATTATTTTAAAATCACACAAACTCCAATATGTTACAGCAAATATTACCTAACTATAAACCTTAAATAAAATGTTTTTTTTTTTTCACTTTAATTTACAAACATTACCATTTAAGTAATTATTTGTTGTTAGTTTAATCATATTAAATACGATCAATCAGACTCAAAAGTTTTTTTCTTTTCGACTCGATCCTAACTATAATGATTTTACTCAAATAAATAAAAAAACGATTTAGAGAGAATTCATCCAGAGATACAGTTATCTCCAAAGACAATCTATCTAATTTAAAACAATTCGTCATTTTTAATGAACTTAATGTTTCAATATAAATTGTCAAGTTGGATATTAAAATGTTACGGAGATGGTAGATATACACCGGGCTCTTTGCTCAATACGCCAATATTGTGAAAGCGATAAGAACTAATAATACTGAGCGGAAAGTATTTACGCCATTTAAATTAGTGACGTAATTATTATTAAACCAACGTGAGTTTTTTCAACATGCTGATGGATGTGACTGTGCAGTATGAATTTTAAAACTGAGCCGGGTATAAAGAATACAGTTTAATTTTGAGAAGGTTTAACCAAAACGTGTAACCAATGCACGATCATGGCGTAGCTCATAACGTCTGCGTTTTTAAATACGGATAACACGTGGTTATTAGAAAACTAGCCGTGATCGTTCATAACTTTAGTGATTTGATAAACGAAACATTGAAATATCCATCGCGTTTTACATAAATAGCTACAAGTATACGAGACCTTGAACACACTTTTTTTCCTAGACCCATTTGTAACCATACAGTTGGTACAAACTGCGTCGTTTCTTCGTACCTGCATTTATTTATGTATCAAAATGCGTAACTTTTCGCAATACTTTCAATTTTTCGAATACACATCACTGTAGAAGAAGGTAACATAAGAAGTAAGTGTAGACACAAATCTCTATGACATTGATAACACTACGATAAATGCACATACGACTGTAACTATTACTATTGAATTTTACGGTTCTAAGAATATCAATATAAAATAGCGCACGGTTAAAATGTGAACACAATATTTCTGAACGAATTGACATCAATAAGTAAAGTAGACTAACAACATTATATTCTTATGTAATTGTCAAAAAGCAACAAACTTCATAAAATCACTTGATACAAATTTAGAAATTTCAGTATATATAAGCGCCGGAAGTTACTAAGAATAATGTTACATGAAATGCAAGCCTCTATTGAATACCATCCTATCAATAAGGGGAATATTGATTAGATAGTACGAAAAAACAATAAGAGACCGCTATTTTTTTGCGCTCACTTCCGGCGGCTTTCCCACTACTGCCCGATACGGGGACTTTTGGCTGTTGGGTTTCCCCCCGACCCGGTTCGCCCCTCCTTAGTATACCTGCATCCCCCAGACTCTTCCGGGAGATCCATATTAATACCAGTCTTAGTGCGGACGTCCAGTCAACATGGGCCATGCTAATTTTCTCTGTATCGTTCCAATTTTAGTATATGTACTGCCGAAGCAAATACCACATTGAAATTAACAAAAAATTAATTGATGGCGCTTTTTACGCTTTGGTGCCATTATCCACCGCAGGACCATGGCCATGTGACGTAGTCCAGGAAAGTTGTGAAGGCTCGCCAGAGCAATAGTATATATAGTATTATAGAAAATTCGAAAAAAATCACCCGTGTACGGCACGTTCCTGAACTTGATTATACGAAGGTGTTCATAATTACCGTGCGCTATTATATTTGATTGCCCCTATTTAACATTGAATCACGAATAGACATCGATAATGACCACTTAAATAATATTTATCCAATAAATATGAGTGCATAATAATTACGACATATAACACCAATTGAGATATTAATTAGCAATAATACTTAACTCGCAATTTTCAAATAGGGTATTCAACTTTAGTCTCAAATAATAATAGATATAAGTAAAGAGAAAGTATTTAGATAGATAAATCAACAGTCTGTCAATAAATCAGAAAAATTAGAATCAGATTAAGAATCTATTGCTAAATAGACGAGATACGAGTAGTATGGTTTATTTCAAAGTGTTGGAAAAGAATTATGAAAACAATTAGGATCAAATACCCTATTCACGACTGTCTAGAATTTCCCTTATGCACTGCAGACAACGGTGTTCGATCGTGGAATATGTGAATATATTATGGACAATATGGACATTATGTTACTGAATGTATGGCTTAGATATATTATATGACGGTTATTTTGAGACCTCTTCAGTTGTTGCATTAGCCCATGGATACCATTCTTCAACAGTTTTTCTTCCGTTGTTCTGCATTGACACATTTGGGAATATAACACACCATAAAACCGACTTAAGAGCCCGCGTGCTTATTATTACATATTATCGCATTTTCTACATTTAAATGTAACATTAACTGACACTTTAATTGTAAACTGCAACAGTCTCGGCATCTTATAATAATAACTCGTAACACACAGTCTACTATTTAACTATACACATAAAATAACATTGATTATATTGATAAATGAAATAACTATTTATTAGCTCTTATAAATTGAGCAGTGTTATTATAACTACATAGATTAAACTTCAAATTACCTTTCCATTTCATTCGTATCGTAATGTCTTGATGTTTATCACATTCGCTATATGGGACGTTACGAAAAATATTTTTTCGTCTTGTTTGATATTTATTCATGCGCAAGTAATTTAAAATATTAATTGACAATTCCAATTAAAACATTTGATTAGTTATTGAAGTCTAATATTAATTTAGATTTTCATCGGTGCACTATGTGAGTTTTATCTCAGTGCGGTGTTATTATTTTGTCACAATCATACTGTTAAATTATTTAACTAAGTATTGCTTTCAAAACTTATTACATAATTGATACCTGATCACTTTATTTAAAATATAAAATCAACGATAAAATTTGTATAGTATCTATACCCGACGTAAGTAAAATCATCGATATAAATTTTCGTAACTGTATCTTCGTAACATTACAATCTCGATGTTCAATTCAAAGACGACTCCATATATCAACTATACCTACGATTAACATTTTCATATAAGTACACAAATATAATATTGTTTATTAATTGAATCCTTAAGGAATGCATCAAATCAAATAATAAATTATTACAAAGTTATAAAGATGCAGTCAATTTAAAACGGGGCTACGAAACATAAAATCGCTATTGAGTAATGGAAGATGATAATAGAATAAATAAAATTGTGTACTGCGTTCATTCTAACAACGTATTATAATGCTTTTAGAAAGGAATCAGACAGAAAAAGCTCAATACAAGAGCACGACTTACAACTACGATTAAAATACATATTACGTCCTACACTACATTACCTATTATAATAAATGGCGTAAATTTAATGTCTTTTCACCTAATTTCTACTGTCTATGACATGTTAAAGGATATGATAAAAATTTTCTATAATTAGTTTTACATTCGTAACTAAAATTTATGTATTGTTTAAAACATGATCTACATTGATGTATGAATATACTTGTAAATTAAACCTTGCAACGGACTTTACATGCTTCAAAAAATCTGACTGCACACGTGCAACCATCTTAAGGCTTTTTAGATGCATATGTAGAAAATACAATACAATACGATAGCTGGAACGGTTTATTACAAAATAGGCTATTCGTATTTAAAGAGATGTGACTATATATTTGATTTTGTGGTCCTGCGTTCTTACACGTATTATATCTTTAAATAATGAAGTTAATTTGTTTAAATAGTTATCAAGGATTTATATTTATACCATATGCATCGAAAAATAACAGGAGTAGGGTAAATGGCTATTGATCAACTTGTTTGTAAACGTAATATTAACTATAAATTAACATCTTACAGGATATGTGTAAATGATAATATTAATATATTAAGTTAATTAATAACAAGTCACCTGAAGGTTTATCACTTCTTACACACAATGTGCAATCCTACTCTATACACACGGAAATACTCACCAGAAGCCAAATTATTATTTTCTTTATAGTATAAGGGGCAAACGAATAGACGTGTCACCCGATGATAGGTGATCACCGCCGTCCATAGACACTTGCAACACCGGGGGAGTCACAAGTGTAATTGTTTAAGATGTTTTTTTTTTAATTTCCGGGTGTTCTAACATTTTAATAAATACCTTCCACAAGAATTAATAGACCAGCAGTGATGAAAGTAACCTTTAGAAAGAAAGGTCTAAACAAAATTTGATTAAAAATTGCATGTATTTTTTTTAAAGACATTGTATGGTAATTGGCTTATTATGAAACCTCACTACTGTATCGTAGTAATTAGATACTGTAAGTAGAAATTTCTTGGCCGATATTAAGTCATAACGAGAGACATGGCGAATGATTGTATTACCGTGAGTATTCACAACCGTCCGTTGATGAAAATTTATTTTCAATACATTTATTTTTATAAATCCATGAATGATAGGTAAACACTGAATTAGTTTTTATCCGTATGCTATGGTTAGAGAATATGGTATCGCCGAGACTGTTGCTAAAGACAGTGGGCGGGGAGAGGAATCAGGGTGCATAGGACAAACGGTAATACTTGACTAATACGACATGCGTTACGAACATAAATTATTTGTATTCTACGTTCCTGTTCGCACGAGTACAGTTCTAACCCTATTATATATGCCATCAATCTCGAGATTACACTTTAGAAAGTAATCAGTTAATACACGAGAGATTATCAATGTTAGGAAGTTAGGCGCCGGTATACCACGCAATCGCAATCAGTACAATTATGTGTGCGTTTCTTTCACCAGTTCCGAGTCGATGTTATATTTCAACGGGAACGTATGGGCGCGGGCAGCGCGTCATAATCAATCGTTACCTCGCGATACTGTTCGTCTAGAATCGACGAAGAGCGCGAGTTTCTCACCGTAGTGTATATATATTTCATATTAGCAATAGCCAAAGCCTTTGAGCGACGAGCCTGAACGTCCCCCCGCGAACACAACGATTGTTCGTAGTAGGCCTATTTTATAAAGTGTATCAAGCGGTAGTGAAGCCCTTTCGATAGTTCTATTTACAAAAGGAGATGAGGAGCGCGGCGGATCGCACACTCAACAGAAGCTTATATTTATAAGGTATTTTTATGTTTTTTTTGGTTATTTTTTTAGTTTTTTTTTTAATTTTTTTTATTACGTATTACACAAAACATTTCTAATATACGACGATATACTAACTAACGGATTCCTGCAATTACACAAGTGTCGTAATGCCCGGTATTTTCATATAGATTTTGGCTTATTAAGGGGTCGTCAGGTCGTATTGTAATTTGATGTGTCAGAATTAGTCATTGAATGGGACAGAGTATCGTTTGTATATATGGCGCGCATCGTGGTTGGGTTGCGAGATCTCCCCTTTCTATTGATCTCGCAAGCCTGGTAGCGCGCTATCACTCTGTTTCGGCTTACCTGTAACAATTATATATCAAAATCAAATAAACTGTGTACAGTTTCAGCAAAGAGACCACATTCTTGAAGTTAAAATCAGTAAATGAGAAGATTACGATATTTAATGTATTTAATTTTGCTGTCCCAGTATATTTCTAAAAATATACTCCCGTTTGCAGAAACTTTAATGTGCCAAATTTGTAAGCGACCAAAATAAATTGGAATATATATACAAGTAATAAGAATTGAAATTAAACTTATCTGTACTTTTGTTCTGTTAAATTATAAACTATACCTTGCTGTAATATTTAGTCTTTATTTGATTAAAAATGGTGCACTTCATCAAAATATATTATGATTCTCATGAGTGTTCTCATATGAAGTAACTGGATAATACTGTTTACAAAGACATTTTGTGAGCAAATTATGTTTTTGCTTTAAATTTTTTCATGCTTTCCTTTATACATAAAATATATTATTAAAAATAATAAGCAACGAAGACAACGTCGCGGATATTAGTTAGGAATAAACACAAAGTAATAGCTAGTATATAATTTATGTTTTGTATAACAAATTAAATGCACATGTTTGATCCTATGTTAAAATTTTAAATCGCGTTAATGATTTCTTGTTTAATAAGTTTTTTTTCTCCGAACTGTCTACGCTATTGACCTTGCAAGGTCTTAACAGCTTCACCGGACTACGATTGTTTAATAAATTTAATTTTTATGTACAAAGCAAATTATATTGACAAAATCTTGTTATGGTGTGAATTACTAAGTTAATGCATCCGATGTATTAAATAATTTCTAGTTATACTTTATAATATAGTGAATATGGCAATTACATTTTATGGGCTATTTTGGTATTGGAATTCTAGATATGTTAATTACAAATATAGAAATTATTAGTTAATTTCTCTTCTCTTGGACAGAGGCGTTTTTAATTCAACGTTAGTGTTTATAACGTTCATTAGTATATTGTTTTGATCTAAATTAAATAAAATGTTTATATGGCGATTCAAATAAATAGCATCGATTCAACTTATACCCTCACTTCAAAAATAACCAGAGAATAATTTAATTATCTTCTATTCGAATATACAAATTTATTCACAATAAATACTATACCTAATTATATTGTATATAATGATTTTTTTAATAATTACCCAGCTATTATTCAGTTTTTTTTTTATATCATAGGAGGCAAACGAACAGACGGGTTCCCTGATGTTAAGTGATGACCACCGTCCATAGACGCTTGCAACCCCAGAGGAGTCGCAAGTGCGTTGTCAGCCTGTGTCTGTGAGAAGGGGAGTAGATGAGAAGGAGGGAGGGTGAGAGGAGGGGAGGTTGTCCTCCGGCACTCTCACTGATCGAACGAAACGCAACAATGCAGGCACTGTTACTGCACGACGGTTTTCTGTGCTTGCGAGTCGACCCATTCATGCTAAAACCAGTAATAGCTTCAGCGTAGCTCTACCACCTTATACCTTTACAACCTATCTTATGTATTAATCACAATTAAACGTACCTATAAACTACAAATGTATTTAATACGCAGATTATAAAAGAGAGGTATCGAAACGCGACACGACGCGAAACGATGTATCGCGTGATAATATTAGTTTATGAAATTGTATTTTCTTTATGTAAATTAGATCAATAGATTGAGAAAAATGCATAAATACAATAAACCTCTTTAAAACGCACCGTTACTATTTTATTCGAAATATGTTTCACAATAACAAAAAGTACATGCTTTTTTTGAACTGAGTACGCTATTGACCCGGCAAAGTCTTTACAGTTTCACCGGACTACCGAAAGTACATGCGCTTCTCTCATAATACTCCCTTATGCGCGATTAAGGCCTTGTTACTATCGCGCTAAAAACTAACCTAAAAATTAATTTTAATAAACGCCCAGGAAAACATTCGCACACATTTGCGATTCTAATAATAACTCGAAATTAGTATTTCCAATTCCTTTGATGTGTGCCGTACGTCATCACGCAACCGGATAGATGGTAACTCATGAGGGTAATGTGTTCCGACACCAGAGTAACATTAGAATTTGGTAAGGATAAAAGTAAATCTCACATCCTCAAAATTAATACTAAAATTATCTCTTTTGAAATATTATTATAGGTGTTTGACATATTAAGTAATAGTTGCAAAATAAAATCTTGATAAACAAAGACATAATTATTGTGTAATCTAGAATCTAGGGCTGTGATGAGTTAGCTGGACACATTAACACCGGGAATGTAGCGCATAATCGATCGACCCCGTGAGCCCGGGAAGTTGAGGGGTGGTGTAAGCGGGATGCGGGCCTGGGTGGGACTCCTGACGTCACAGGCGCGGCCCCGCATAGCTATCGACCTCGTACTCATTGACAGCCGTCACAATACGCATGCATGCGCCGACAGCCATGTGAATGGCACCATTTAACCTTAGTCAACTTTTATGAAACACGTAACAACTTTTACATTTAACCTCTAATGTCGAATAGGTTATGGAAAGTTAGAAAACCGGGTCAAGTTTTGTCATTTGCAACAGAAAAGTTAAGATTCACGGGATCCATAATGCGATAAGCATATCAATATATGGATGAAAAATATTATCATTAAATATGCCTTTTCAGAAGATTTTATGTGTATGATATATGTCACAAATAATGAAAAGTTTTTATGACATCAAAAATTCAATATTGAGAATTTTGTGCCTGAGCCAAAAACCAGTTTAATGAATTATCGGAAACCTTTATCGGAGATAAAAATAGCGTTTTCGGCTAATAACAAAATAGATACGCTGTACAAGAAAGCTTCGATGCAAGAGACTGACTTTAGTTCAGAATTCATAGGTAAACTATAAATCGTATGTTAGACATTCAATGGAGAGAAACTGTAGAATGAGGAATAAAACTAGAGTTAACAATCAAAATGAAAGATTCTTTATTCAATTTAGGCTCTAAGAAAACACTTATGAACGTCAACACTACCACTGGTTCCGAAAACAACCCAGCTATCGAATTAAGCAAGAAACTCGATTGGGTTTACCGTTTCATCTTATTTTAATACATATTACATTAATACATCAAGACTACAGTCGTTTTCAACAGATACAGAGAGAAAGATGTTAATACTAGACATCACCATACTTCGCATATAATAATGCCTTTTGACATCAAAACCAGATGTCATGAGATGGTACTTAAACTTATAAGACAGATGTCTTATCCTATAACGTGATAGTAACTATTACTTATGAACTAGTTATTAAAATTATTCGAACTGTGTTTTTTTAATCGGATGTTTTTTAACCAATACGTCTAATATATTTAGAGAGTAGGAGAGAGCAGTTGTCTTTGAACGGTGGAAACAAAACGTAGTAGACGTACCTTATGATAAGCATTAGGCGATGGGGCTCACTAACGATTTGTCTAGTGCAGGTGCATGGATGCTTCGGTTAGTATCTGTATCGGATCGCGCCCGAAGGAAACCAACCTTCGCTAGCCACGAATACTGCTCTAAACTGGACACTGCACTGCATAGTCTGTCGAAGTAAACTTCGTAGGACTAGTCCCACATATTGACCACGTATATGGGGGGTAATCGCTCGCTGACGAATATAGTGAAAGCCATGCTAGGCAGCTAGATTAGGTGGAATATAGTGGTCTGTTTATGGAAGATGACCTGCTTAAGGCGTTGAAGAGAAACCGCGAGGATGATACTCTGAGCAGCCCTCTCCGCTAACGGAAAGCTAGCACAAATAGGCGCTACGCACACCTCATTCACCTGTCTTAGTCAAACATGAGAGGATGGATCGGAGGGGGGGGGGGGGCATCTTCCCATTGTAGAGATTTGGGAAAACGGAGACAACCGGTATGTAACTGGCTATCTTTGGATTTCGCCAAGGGCCGGTCGATATAGACGCTGAGCTGGTAGCGAAACCATAGCAACGCGGTTGTATGCCTAAGTACACCCCATGCTACCCCATAAAGATGACGGGTGGTATATCCTGAGGTTTTAATGAGTAATAGTCTCACATAAAACCTGCTGCTTTCCCAGGTAGTAAAGTACTCATGATGAGATTCCTCACGTTAAAGAAAGGTCTCCTACACTATGAGGTCTTAGTAAGTAAGAGTGTCGCATAACCTTCCACGGGCAGTAAGGGTATCCATGATAAGAATCTTCGCGTTAGAAAAAAGGTCCCTAATGGAACTATATCCAAAAACTGATGGCGAAATGGGTTCATAATGTAACTATTCTTGGACTATATCATTATAATTTGCAGCAAGCTGCTAATTTTAAAGTCTCTGTAGAGCCTTTGAACTGTTTAATTAGGCACTTGATACGATACGATGTGATGTATTGATTGCAGTTTATTGTATAAGTAAATAGCAGACACCGTACGCAGCGTTTTTTATTAGTAATAATAAGAAATCTTTTGGCTTCAAAAATGTCGTATTTTCCAGCATTTCGTATGTATCATTTGTATAATGTACCGATAGTTGTCTTATTTCAGTATCATTGCGGAGTCATGAGATTACTAAGAAAAGTTAAAAACATCGATGTCATGATGTCATGGTAATACCACATGCTTACCGTCACTAATAGAGCAATACAAATAAATTGTACACAGAATACAATAAATAACAGATGTTTACTTTAGTAGATATACATCACCACTTATCACGTTCGACGTGCATTAATGGTTCGTATCCGATATATTTGAGGCTCGAATATCTCAATCAGTAAAGACAAGTAGAAGGGTATTTGTTATTTCAGCAATGTATTTCAATGTAAAATTATGGGTAGGTAGTACCTAATCATTATTATATATATTAACTCTTCGTTCACACAATGAGGCTCATTAATTTGAAACGGTAACATAACATTGATATAATCTATTAATTAATGCGTGACATTACCGATATAAATATATGTGTTTGAATGTATTGATAAGTACGCTCATCAATAAATTTATTCAGGTTTATTACAACATTGTATATTTATATTTATACAGTAGATCTGTAGTTCTATCTATTTTTTTTTTCATACCTTGACTGATAGATGATATTTAATTATAAAGGTCATACTCATACTCGCATCACTCACTACTCACAATTACAAAGTAAAAAAAACCGATCTATTTGTTTGTATGTAACGTATTAAATAAGTAAAAATCGCTTATAAGATGTTTAGGAAATTTTACACACGAGAATATAACTCCTCAAATGATAGATCACTAGAATTGTCAAAAATACTTTTGAAATTCAAAAATAAAAATTAAACGAATATGCGAGAAGCACATGATATTAGAATAATGTAATATAAACATTATCAATTAAATAATTATGGTTAGTCATAAAAATAATGACAAAAAATGTATTCCAAAAGTTTGTAGGTGGTAGAGCCACGTTGAAGCTATTACTGGTTTCAGCATGAATGGGTCGGCTCGCACGGATTGTACCATCATCGCACAGAAAACCGTCGTGAAGTAACAGTGCTTGCATTGTTGCGAATCGTTCGGTTAGTGAGAACGCCGGAGGCTCACCTCCCCCTTCCTCTGCTATTACCCACCTTCCCAATCCCTCTAAACTCAGGCTGGCAACGCACTTGCGACTCCCCTGGTGTTGCTAGTGTCTATGGATGGCGGTGATTACTTAACATCATGTGATCCATCTATCCGTTTGCCTTCTATATATATATAAAAAAAATATATAAAAAAAGTGTGTGTGTACTTATGTACACGCGTTAGAAGTTATACTTCTTTGGCTTAACAAGATAAAGAACTTTTCAAAAATTTTATATCTCACCTTATTCTACGTTTGTAGAAAAAACGACAATAACAATAGAAAAAAGGTATTTAATACATTGAAAGTTTTAATACAAAGAAATGCAAACAACAGATACAAAGAGACAAAATGTTGACTATAGCTAATTTCAGGGTGTCGGTTTTAACGCGTTAAAAAGTATAACTTCAAAAAGTTTAAATCATAATGTTAATCAAGAATGATTCAGTTGTATATATATACTAGCTGACCCGTGCAACTTCGTCTTCACCAAATTGGTTATCACTGGTTTCAATTGTATTTTTAAACGCGAAAAAAATTAATAAAACTGATACCCGATCGCAGCAACAACTACTGTTTCCAATTTTGAACCAAACTTATCCACGGACTCACTCAAACATATACCCAGATTATATGAGATTTTTTTTAATTAGCCTAGAACCCGTTCGTAGCATCATCTACCAGGTTCAATTAAGATAAAAACTAACCTACATAAAGTTAAATAAATTTCTGTACAACTTACTTTATCATAACCATCTCCACTTGTATTAAAACCTTTTTATACTCCATTGTATTGAAGAAAAATATATGAACACTGCGTCGAAGCGTCAAACATCGCGTCGAAGTGTCAACTGTCATTTGCTTATAACTATTGTCTAAGAGTTAGAAACTGTTGCGAACACGAATTTTAAATCTATTTCCAATATATTTTTTATAAATAATCTCTGTATCACTCACAACATAGTCGCCATCACCTTTTGGTAATTTATCTATGTTGATATGTTTATATTGTATATTATTCTACGTGGTTACACTGAATATTTGACATTAAATTCATAATGTGTATTTGTCACACTTAATGTTGGCGAAATTGCCTACATTTGTCTGGGGATAAATTTCGTACCCGCACACCAGATTAGGCCCCGCTCGGCAACGGCTGAAACCTAAGTCCGTTCCCTCGACGGGGAGCCCTTGAGTACTCTGCTCACGCGATACAGTGCCACAAAACTTTACATCAATGCTACAACATCACACACATCACCTATACACACGTGCACGCCTACTTAGCTTAGGTTAGCTCAGATAGGTCGCGATTTTTGCACAAAACAGGCAACAGCCCAAGCCGAGGTGTGCCGTGCACACTTGAGTTGGTCGCCCAAACATCCCAAGTCGGTTGAGTGCTTTCAACGCTCGCCTCAATAGTTCGATGAAGCTGTAAAGACCTTTCCAGGTGAACAGCGTATACATTTCGAAAAAAAAATGCGTCGATAACATACGCTGTCACAATTATCGCTATCTACCTATGTATATACCTATAGCTATATTCTATACACATATTATTTTTATAGCAATAAATCGGTCTAAATATTGAGTTAATAACTGAATTTGTGTGAAAGATGAAAGTTGTACTTATTTATATCTAAATATAATAATAATAAAATTACTGCTATTCTAGCATCAAGCACATTACTGTCAATACCATAAATGTCTTTCAATAATAATTCCATTTTAATAACGTTTCAAAGTTAGTGAAAAATACATCCTAAATTTTAAAAATCAATATTTTTGTCTGTAAAGGTACGATATACCTACACAAATAAACGCAACTCTTACCGGCAACCAGATAGCCCGTTGTTCGGATGAATATAATATATAAAACTGGCTTAATTGATTCTTTCCTGTATGGCCTCTACCTATGTAGGTATTTTCGCCAATAACAAGTGTGACAAATACACGATATAAATTTAATGCCAAATATTTAGTGTAACAATTTAGAATAATCTATAATAGAAACATATCAACATGGATAAATTACCAAAAGGTGATAGGTACTATGTTGTGAGTGGTACAGAGATTATTTATAAAAATAAATTGGAAATATATTTAAAATACGTTTTCGAAACAGTTTATAACTCTTAGACAATAGTTTCAAGCAAGTGACAGTTGACGACGCTTCAGCGCAATGTTTGACGCTTCGATACGGTGTTCATATATTTTTCTTAAATACAATGGAGTATAAAAAGGTTTTAATACAAGTTGAGAATAGTTATGATAAAGTAAGTGGTAGAGATGTTTATTTAGTTTTATGTAGGTTAGTTTTTATCTTAATTGATCCTGGTAGATGTTTTTTTTTTCTTCGAAATGACTACGCTATTGACCGAGCAAGGTCTTAACAGCTTCACCGGACTACAAACAACGGAGTGTTTGATGGTGCTACGAACGAGTACTAGGCTTATTACATGTAATCTGGGTATATGTTTCAGTGAATCCGAGGATAGTTTGGATTCACAATTGGAAACGGTAGTTGTGGCTGTAATCGGGTATCAGTTTTATTCAATTTTTTCGCGTTTAAAAATACAATGGAAACCAGTGATAACCAATTTGGTGCAGACGAAGTTGCACGGGTCAGCTAGTTTTTTAATAAAATGAAATTTGTTCTTTGTTATGGAAACAAATAATTGGTTTGAAATTAATTTTTTTTATTTATAAAATATATCAGCGGGCGTATGATGGTTTATAAAAAAATATGTCTGACTGTGATAAATTCATGTTTTTAATTGCGTTTAAAAGGTACTGAAAACAAAATGTTCCTAAACTTATTCATATATCAAAATTTATCTAATCAAAATGCGCATTAAAAATACAACGTTAACCAGCTACCAGGTGTCCTAAATTCTGTCTATTGATATATTGAAATTTGTGTAGGTGGTAGTGTCACGCTGAAGCTGTAACTGGTTTCAGCATGAATGGGTTGTCTCGTTCGGGCTTATACCACCCTCTCACAGAAAACTGATGTGAAATAACATTGCTTGCATTGTAGTGTTTCCTTCGGTCAGTTAGAGCGCCGGAGACCAGCCTCTCTTCCCCTTTTCTCCTTTGCCTTCCCTTACCCTCCCCCATATACAGGTTGGCAACTCACTTGCGTCACCCCTGGTGTTGCTAGTGTCTATAGACGGTGGTGGTCACTTAACATCACGTGACCCGCCTGTTCGTTTGCCTCCTATGATACAAAATATATATATATATATATATTGATATATTAAAGAAACAGGTATTCTAAAATTCTTGTTCATCCAACGTTACCGGCTCTTGTACTATGGTGTCGCAAAAAGACTAGTTACGTTGACTACAATTTTTTATTTTTCGTTATCTAAAATTGCGACTATAATTAAAGATCTAAGCTATCTTATCTCTCAAGTTGGACCAAACTGCATAATGCGTGCAAATTTGAACGAAATCTGTTAAGCGGTTTAGGAGTCCATCGCGGACAAACATCGTGACAGGAGATTTATATATATTAAGATTATTTAAAACCGCTAAATTGTCCAATAGAACACATTAAATTAAAAATATTACTTACTAAGAAGTTACACGTCGGTTTCAATGGCTGCAATGGCGTGCAAATTATTGACACGCACATTGCAGGTGGCACGGCGACGGACAGTAGGCTCACGGGGGGTAGCGCTGGGTAGCTCAAGCACTCTTTGCTGTTGCCTCAGCGCAAAACGAGCATGTGCTGCCTGCTGCCGTTGCACTCTTTGTTGCTGCAGCTACATGAAACAAAATACTTATGATCACTTTGTACCCTGACAAATTACTTATAGGAGTTTTTGGCGGGATTTCAGTCTGTCATGTAGTGGATTTTATATTTTATTCATAATCTTGTGTTATTTGACTGTAAATTTTGTAAATTTGGTGCTGTTTTACGTAATATAATTACTTTATTGTGCATAAGTGCATAATCGAAAATAATACCACAGAGCATGAAATTCTGAGATGCCACAAAAACTCCCTGGAAGGTTCTAATAACGGATTCACCATCTTGTTAGAATATTGACTCAAACGACGCAATATTGAAGTGATTGCACGACGCTTGTAATATTATTGATTACCTAACAATAGCATTAATAATCTGAAAGATTTATTGCCAAAAATAAAGTTAAAAAAAATTACGTATAAAAGTTCCAGCGTAAAATAACTACGGTCACAACAATTTCTTCCGCAAAGTAGACACTGCTGCTTTACGGCTTCATGGGAGTGGTTGACACCATGTAAGTACATAAGCTGTTCCAATTTACCCAGTACAACTAGCTCTACCATTTGTCTATTGACTAATAGTAGCTAGTTGCTCTACTAGTGTGCTCTACAGTACACCCTCGAGATAGTTGCCCAAATAAAATCGGTTGAGTGACTTAAGCGCTCGTCTTAGCAGTCCGGTGAAGCTGTTAAGACCTTGCTATGTCAATAGCGTAGTCAGTTAGAGAAAAAAAAGTCTACTAGTAGTCGCGCTTGTAGATGGTTATTAGCCTCAGTAATTATTTCAAGGCAAGTGACCTTTTGCTATATCACTCTCTTTCTTTCTTGCATCTAAATAATTGCTATTAATTTTTGCTGTACTTAAGGTGTCTGTCAAACATCTTATTAATTGAACAGTTTATGATTGAATGTTTAAGAATTATTGAAAAACAATGTGCTCCTCTAGAGATATGTTAGTCGTTTATTTGAGAGATTTTGCACGAAATTAGAAGGGATTTTTTTTTGTATAGATATTTACATGATTGTGCCTCAGTGCATCCTGATGTTCCAGAGCGGCTATGTCATCGTAAGCTCCAGCCTCCATAACACTTTGTTGTTCAATCAGTTGGCGCTCTTCCTCGCGCAGGCGGATAAGGCTCTGCTCGAGATGTTGCTCCGAAAGAAGAGCTGTCTCATCCAGGTCCATTATATCAGAGGAGGAATCATCGCTTGTAGACGACTTTTTATGGATTGGGCCTGAAACTGTTTTAGGATTTTTTTAAGTTGTCCCAAATTTTGTTATTTTATAGCACACGATGCTTCATACTCATCACAATGGGTATCCATTTATTACTCCTATTCAATTTTTAATTATAAAAAAATAATCATAAATAAAAATAAAGAAATAAATATGTCGAGTCACATTTTATACATTTATTTGTTTTGTTTGTTTGCAAATAATAAATAAACATTATTTATTTTTAGTATTATTTGGGTACGAAGTAAACGTACATGGTATGTACCGGCAATCGTTTGGTTTAATCACATTTTCTTTCGAATTGATAATTTATTATACGATCTTCTATAACGTGGATTATTTCGAACATTAATAAGTTATAACGATGTAGCATGAACGGTTACACCAAAATATTTTTTATGAACTGTGATCGATACGTCTTAATAAAGTATTCACAGTCATTTATTATTTCAAGGAACGTAACGGAATGATTCAAGCAGTATTTTATATTTATCCATTGGTTTTTTATAACAACTAGTATCATTTGATTTTGAATGAAAACTATAGCTTAGCCAGTCACGCGCCACGATTATTCTCTGTAAGTTCTATTTCCGTAAAGAATATGTGATTACTTACCTCTTCGTTTGTAGTTGTTTTTGAATATTTAAATGACAATGCTGCGAGCGTGCTCTTTACTGAGATTCAATAGCTTCAACGAATTACATATAAAATAACTCTTTTTTACAAAAAAAAAAAAACCTTCAGCCGGTGTCTTTCAGGTGCCAAGTCTTTCCTACACTATATATTTAACAGGCACAAACTGAATTCTTATTTTTTTATAGCTACAATAATGTAATGTAATTTCTATTGTTAACAGTCGTTTTATGCCCACAGTTCAAAAATACGGTTAACCAAAAAAATTATGGTGTTTTATTATTTTATTATTATAATTATGGTAATTTGAATAATTTAAGTCTTTATTAGATTCCTGTTTCCTTAAATTGGGTAAGTAACTGTAAATGAATTCGTTTAGTATGATTCTGTTGTTGAAAGTGCTATTATAGAAAATACTAGCATGGTAACGTGACAGCTGGCTCGCTGCCATATCGCGACAAATTTGTATGTACTGCATTTTGCACATTACCCGTCGTTGCATTATTACGTTACTTTAATAATTCTAGTTAAATTGTTTCAAAATTAATTTATTGGCTAAAGTTTTAAAATATTTTCATTGCGTAAAGTTGCTAATATTATTGTTATTTAAAGCATATTATAAGAAAATACATTATGTATTTTTTAAAGTATTTTTGAAGTCACTAATATAATTCATGATTAAATGCGTATAAACAAAAGTCAGTTATAATTTTTGCTTCAATAAATTTATAATTTAAGCACTACGTGTAACAACGTCGAATATTTGAAAAAGTGTATGATGTTTTTATAATTAAAAATGTTTTTTTAAAGGAAATTCCAGGCGCAAATACGTTGAAATTGTTTTAACACGGTCATTTTATTTTCATAATTTTTAGGTATGCAAAAATAACAGACATATTTAGAAACACGTATTTTGATCATTTTGACCAGTTCGTATAAACTACCGTTGATTTAAATAGTATCATAAGAATTTTACAAATGAGTTTTTTTTTCAACAATGTTGTACATATTATGAAAGTAGTTTTAATGACTTGACACATCATAACTGTGAAAGTTTATGGACTGTAAAATACTTAAATTTTTCTTTAAGCTTTTTCACAAGTAAATATAATTGTGTTGTATTATTTTAGCATAAAATTAAATCAAACAAAAACAAAAAAGAAATCATAAACAAAACTTACTTTTTATATCCAGCACACTACAAACATTGTCTCACGATAGAGTTAAAAACCTAAGTCTTCATAAGTTTAAACATGCCGTTACTGTGAAAATTTCCATACATATGCCATCTTATTCCTACTACTAACAATTACTAACAAAAAAGTACTATGTTGAAGTGAATCGTATACTGGATGAATTCAAAGCGTTTATGCTATAAAATGATTGATTGATATGGAAAAATGGATACTTCATTATTATGTCAAAATATTATACACATTGATTGATATATTCATATCAACTACACTAGTATATCGTGGCATTTGAATGGCTCTTAGCAAAGAAAACAGAATAATAGTTCACAGGATACAAGCGTGCTTAACACTCATACAGGCAAGTGAACTATAAAAGTATTTGTAAATTTGTATATTTTGAATTATGTTTCGAAGTAATCCAACTTTGATGTATAGATTTGAAAGCCCAATGATGCTTTAATATCTCGAGCTTTTATCTAATGTTGACTTGAAAAACCAACGTTGTACATCTGACAGGCTATCGAGCATAATGTGAGCAATATATCAACAAAAAAACTACCGATATAACTCAACAATAAACATAAATACTTTCATCAAAAATATTTTCACTCAAACATAACCAAAAACAAAATAAATAACAGTTTTTATTATCTTATTTTTTACATCGCTTACTCGCTATTATTTACACAAAACACACACACATGATACGCTTTCACGTCTTACACGGTAATATCACATTGATCGTCTCTGTCGATAAATTCTAGTCTTTGATAAAAAAATTAAAACCAACACTACTGTCTGACAGTTAGTGATCACTGCAGACCTCGTCCTTTTCGTCGTCTCTCGCACCTGAAATTACCGAAAACCAACATAAAGGAAACAAATAAAACAAGAAAAAAAACATAAGTCATGCAGTGTAAAATAAAAATCGAAGAAGCTTGGTTCATGCGTAATAAATTATAATCTTTATGAAAAATAGTTCACAATTTAACATATAACATTTGAGAACAGATTAATAAAATTATCATCATTCGCTCGTGTTGCACCCTACTCGGGATGTTTAGGTATGTACCGTGACATAGATAAATACTTTGACTATTTAACTTACCTAAATAAGGTTCGCCCATTGTCCCCGGGAGGTAAGGGCAGCTGGTTACGTGATTAAAGTTCTGAGACTGCATTTCTTCTTGGTCAGTTTCTCGATGATAGAAGTAGTTGAAATTGGAGACGATGACAGGAACCGGTAATGCGATTGTGAGTACACCGGCGATGGCGCACAATGACCCGACAATCTTTCCCCATACACCAACAGGTCTGGGTAATATATTGAGAACATTTATTTAATTTATGACATACATATTTATGTATCAACGAGTATACGACATAATGTTTGATTAAATGGTAATATGTGCTTTGTGTGTCTTAACGCACTTTATCATTTATTTTTTATTACATGTACAAAATTAAATAACTTGCAATGAATACTATTTAAGTTTCTTTTCTGGCGTTTACATTCGCAAAGCGATTTGTATAGTAGAGTACTTTCATACGTCGTCACGCTTACTCGCCAGCCTGTTACAGGAGTACTGTAACGACAGATATAACGCGTTGCAGTTTGATTAACGCTAGCTCTGCGTACAAGGTATAATCTGAAATACTCTAGAACGTCTTGCACATGTCTTAGTATTAGATTTAGATGATCATTAATAATTCCGATATCACATTTTCACCCCGTACGCAGTATTGATAGTGTTCCTTAAAAACAGATATATTAAGTATGCCAATATTTATACATTTACTTACACATACAAATTAACAAACATTTGATACTAAAAAGCATTCTTTGTAGCAATAGAGTATGGACATCATGCAATCTAACACATAATTATATCGAAAATGGTGTAAAATTAGGTGATGTTATAGCGAAAAACACAAAAATTAAACAGATTGAAAAAGTGCTATAAAGCATTTATACAGAGGCTGCTTGTAAAATTCACCATGGCAACGTTATTTTTACGTTGAAATGAGAGAATTGTTGTAAGAATTTTGAGCACAACACATAGTTAGACAATACAGGTAAGGATAATGTGAATTAAGTGATACCTAGAAGCAGGTTATTATTTCTCCACCATTTTCGATGAGCTATGTTTTTAACACAGTGTACCAGTGACAACAATTTGACAAAACCAAACAGTACATCTATCAGCAAAAGCATTACACAGGATTGGATATAAGATAGACTAGAAGTCAGAAAGTTTATTATAGGCACATCTGTTCTGACATGTGTCATAACACGATGCTGCTAAAGTGATCTCTACATAGGTTGCTGTTTTATATAGGATGCGGTCGTATGGTTTGGGAAGGGCGATTGTCACTCCGACGACAATTGAATCTAGCGACTCGTAGTTCGCTTAGATGGGAAATTTTACAGCTAAGCTTCCATATCAATTTATCAGAATATATGAAAGTAATTTTGAAATAATAAAAAAAAACATGTTATGTGCCTTTCTCGAACGTGCATTATCAAATTTTGTATAAAAATGTGGATAGTGGTATGTAAGTTGTAAGCGAATCGAATATGAAATCAAACTGAAGCGTCGGTTTAGTAAAATGATATGTGGTGAAAGATAATTTGAACTGTATTAAATATGTAGGTTGTAGAGTAAAATGAAATGACGAGAAGGCAAAAATTAAACTTAGGGTGTAGTCGCTGGATCATACGTCATGTCTCCATATCCAACTGTCGTCATCGTCACCACCGCCCACCAAAACGCGTCTGGTATCGATTTGAAGAAGCTGTTCTCGCTACCCGCTTCAGCGAAGTACACGGCAGACGAGAACAGCACCACACCTTAAAGAACAAGCACACACCAACGGAGAATACAGTGCGACATTTATTAACAAAGAGCGCTTGCGAGCGGGCAGGGTTACTCGGCTATAGACCGGTACCTCATGTCTCCATAGCCGACTGTGGTCATCGTTATGACCGCCCACCAGAAAGCGTCTGGTATCGATGAAAAGTCGGAATTGCTACAGTCTTTATCGGCAAAGAAAACGGCGCTGGAGAACACCACAACGCCTGCGAAAACAAGATACGTTGTGCACCAGCTGCCGATGCGCTGCGTACTTGCCCTGCTCCACTACTATTTCAGTTTCAAATGTAACAACATAACGGATTTTATAAGGATGTTATTTGAAATATTTTCTTGTGTTATACAATATGAAGCATCCGGGATTTAGTCCATAATTCATTACATTCAAAAACGATATTAGTAATAATATTTCTTACACATTCATTCCTATTTTTCAATAAATCTTATTTTACTCGTATATATATTGGTGTTTTTATCCATCGTCCGCCCGCTCTCAAATTTTTCGTATTAATTAATTGTTATCTTGCTAATCTATGTAATAATAAATGTTTAACAAAATAAAATAAAACTTACCAATGAAAAGGAAAAATATCAACAGTCCAAGTTCCCTCATTGATGCTTTTAATGTCCGACCCAATATTTGTAAACCTTTTGAATGTCTTGAAAGTTTAAAGATTCGAAATACACGCACTAGTCGTATTACACGCAGGATAGCCAAGCTCATAGCCTGATTAGTAGTTTTATCCTGTGGCGATACAGGTGCACGAGGTAGGTTTAAAGTATCTTCTTCTTCCGCCACTACAGTAGCCAGAGTTATGAAGTATGGTATGATGGCTATTATATCAATTATGTTCATGACATCTCTAAAGAAGTTAAATTTATTTGGACACGCCAAAAACCGTACTATCAGTTCGAAAGTAAACCATATGATGCAAAGTGTCTCAATAAGGAAGAATGGATCGGTTATGTCTGGTACTTCATCCTCCTCAATCTTTGTGCCGTTTGTTGTCGTGTTGAAGACCTTGTAGTGTTTGAACTCGGGAAGGGTTTCCAGGCAGAAAATCACAATAGACAACAAAATCACGAATACTGAGATAATAGCAACAACGCGTGCAGCTTGAGAGCTCTCAGGGTATTCGAAGAGCAGCCAGATTTTGCGCTGGCGTTCATTTGAGGGTAGGGGTTTCTCCTCCTCCTTGATGAAACCCTCGTCCTCTCTGAAAGTTACAGTTGACTGTAAAATTTGTTAAGAGGGTAATAAAAAGAAAATTGGTACGCTCTACAAACCGGAATTTGTTGGTAGCTTGTTCTCCGAGTTCATAGAATTTGATTTCTTCTGAAAAGATGTCAAGTGGTACATTGACAGGGCGGCGCAGACGTCCTCCACTTTGATAGTAGTATAGAATGGCGTCGAATGACGGACGATTTCGGTCAAAGAAATATTCATTCCTGAAATAATACTTAATAGTAATGCATACTATTGATAAATAATAAATTTGTACTACATTTAGTACTTAACGTATCAGAACAGCGACATATTTTCATAGCCCAAGAAACAAATTATTTGGACTGGTTGAGTTGTCTTTTAGTGACTTAACATTCTGTAAACTAAAAAGGTGCATGTATATTTTACCGTAGAGGATCAAAGTATCGAATCCGTCGTGTTGGATCGCCAAGCAGCGTCTCCGGGAATTGATTGAGCGTTCGTAATTGTGTCTCGAATTTGAGACCGCTGACCTGTTCAAAAGAAAAATAAATTAGTCTACACATAATTCATAATGTTAGTCTTCTCTATAACTATTTAAGAATTCGTTACTCAAATCAAAAGAAAAACAAATGAAGAAAATGGTATTAAAAATTAATACTTTTCCATGACCTACCCGGTAATTTATTTGCATTTTACAAAAATGTTTGTCAAGGTTTCCATTAGAGTTACTTCAGTTTATAGTTGAACAAATAAAGCCGAATCTTGCGTATAGTTAACAAGGCTGCGATTAATAACAATTCGTAATATCTAGATGTGTAATAATTTTTGAATACGCATAAAATACCGTCGTGGGGAAAATATATTTAGATTGTTTACATGGTAATATTTTCCTATAGAGACACTGATTATTAAGTACATATCTCGTATATAGGGGCAGCTATATCTTTGTCTGTCACTGCTAAGTGCAAAACTGTAATGTTGCAAGCTTAATCTCCACTCAAGCGACAGAAATAGACGCGTCGCCTTGACCTTTATTTATTTTAGTAAAGTATTAGGTATTCTTGGTCGCAACTGTTGTATATTCAAGTGGCCTCTTAGGAACTTACATAACAAAATGTTAATACAAAATATCTGATTTATTCCAAAAGGAATAGGAAAGGGCAATGATTTCGAAATTCAACGGTATTATTTTATTATAAATTATCTGTACCTATGTCGAATATAAATACATATTTTTCCCGCGAACGTCAGTTCTCTGGAATGAACTCCCAGCGGCAGTGTTTTCGGACAATTACAATCTGTCATTTTTCAAGAAACGAGCCTATTTCTTCCTCAAGGGCCGGCAACGCTTCTGTGATTCCTCTCGTGATACAGGTGTCTATGAGCGGCGCTGATCACTTACCATCAGGTGCTCGCATGTTCGTTTGCCACCAATGGTATAAAAAAACAGTAATTTTAATATAATAATTAAATATTCTTTATAAAATATAAATATATTTTATTTAACTGCTCTAGGCTTAGCACGCGTTTTAAAGCATTAATTATTTTGACTGGTTATTTTACTTCTTTTGAGTTTATGACTCCTACTAATTCTATTATTATTTTTTTATCTTTGTGCGTCTTGGCGGACTGTACCCGTGTTCGAAATTTAGCATAGCGCACAACATTTTTCTTTCACATGTTTATGTGTTTGTTTTACATCTATATATTATAATCTGTATTTATTTATTATTTTCTCCTTCTGAATGGTAAACACTTTATATTGAACTATACATATTGAAGATATACAGATAGATAGATATATAGATAGACATCAGGGTGAAGTATAATGAATAATTCAAATTTAAAAAAATATTATTCAATATAGACACTAAGAAGGCGTTTAGGAACGTCAAAGCTAGCACCGGTTCGAAAAAAAACCGAGTCACAGTACATATTTTGGACCAGACCAACAGACACTTTGGAAACTACCTATAAACGCTCGCACCGGCACACTCACACAAACATTCGCATCGACGAGACCCTTAATCGGGTTACGCGGTGCTGTTTATAGAATTCCTTTCAATACCTCTCGTCGATGCGCATGTTTGTGTGAGTGTGAGTGTGCCGTTTTCGAGCGTTCGTTCGTAGTTTCCGTACTGTCTCTCATGTTTATACTGTGACCGAGTCCTTGAAAGGAACTGACAAGAAACACGGTCGTGTTTATATCCCTGATGTACACATTATCAAAGTATAACGAATACAATGATATGCTTAAAATCTACGTATTCATAATAGAGGCTCGTTAATCGTTGGTATGATAAATTCTACTTCCAAACTTATTTTAGTGACAACAGTAAAACTTGTCAATAATTATTCAACAAAAAATAAACAGAGATCATTGGTTGAGAAACAGCAAAGAAATACTCATATTTTCCAAATATTTTCATAATTAATAAAAACATTATTGACAACACAAATATTATGTCAGTTTCGGGATGGCATTCATGTCTATATACTTCTCGGTTTTTTTTTTTTTTTTTTTTTTTTATTTTGGGGTGGGCGGGTGCCACCCCTCGTCGGTTCACCTCAGCCACGGGTAAGCCGAGACATTTTTGGGGCTAGGTTTCATCTGTCGAGTTGTTGGTCTTATTTTTAGCTTTTTTCATTCGTCTATGTATTCCACAGCTCTCCTCTTCCAGCTCCTGCACTCTCTTATCCTTCTTTGTATTTTCTGACTTTCTTACTCACATTTGGCTTCTATAATTAAATAGGAGTCCAAAGCTTGTCTCTCTCTGTTTTGTTTCGTGCATTCCTCTTTGTTGTTAGTATATTATGTTTCTAGTGTTTTCCAGGGCTCTCCCTTCGAGTTTTCTTGCTTTACCTCTTTTATGTCTCACTGCTATACATATTTTGAAGATTCTCACCTCGTTTTACTTTTTAGATGTTTATCTCTCTTTCGTTCTTCATCTTTTCCTTTTGGATTTAGCGTGTTTTCTGGGTACTGTCTTTATAATTTGGGCCCGAGCTCATTCGGCCAATTTGTTTTTTTATGTAGTCTACTTTCTGCAGTTTGCCGTCTACTTGTTCCTTCTTTAATTTACTTAAAGCCTAGGTCACAGTATATTCGGTGTATGCACTATTTTACCGACTATTTCCTAACATTTGGTTACCTAAATGGGCGCTTGCCCAAAGCAGCTCCAACTTTCTTCCGCAATCTCCTATTTCAGTCTTTCCTACTTTTTGCATAGCTAATAATTTTACGCCATATTTATTAGTATCAAAAACTCTTCTTTTCCTCTTCATTTCCGCCATATCCCACACTCCTCCTCGCTATCCTATCCCATACAGCTCTTGTGGGACAATCTTGATCGAAGGCGTTGTGTCTATCTTCGCTTTCTTTATGTATAACGCAGTTCTTACATTTTGGGGCTGTGTTTTCCTTGTAGGATGGGCACTCAGCTTTCAAATGGTCTTCACCGCAATGGCTACAACTATCTGTTGTCTTTGCGCACCACCTACGTCCATGCCCGTACTCCAGACATCGCGTACACTGTATGAGAGGGGATTGGTCAGATATTGTGACTCTCTGCAGGTCGATGTATAGTTTGCCTGCAGTTGTGAGCCTCCCCCATACAGTGGGCGACACCTGGAGCACTACGTGATTAATCTGAGGGTTTCTCGTTCTTCTTTTGTATTTAATTTTCATTCTGAAATCGTCGTCGGGAATGTCCTGTAACACGGTCTGATTTTGATCTTTTATAAGTTTTAGGATGTTTTCGTCTTCGTGGCTTCCGAGTATGTTTTTTATGATCACTAGTGGGTCTTTATTTCTGGCTCTTTCTACAGTTAACTTTGGAGCTACCCTATTAATTCTTTCTGTAATTTTTCTCACGTCCTCTTCCGCCACACATCCTAGCACTACCTTCTGGTCTTTTACCTTCCTGATTTTGTCTACTCTTAGTCCTGTCTTCCCTGCATCTACCGCTTTCCTGACTTTTTCTATAATATCTCCACTCGAGTCCCTATCTTCTGTGGAGGATATTATAACTGAGTGCATCGGTGCTGGGAGTCGGGAGCTGTGTTCCTTCCTTCCCTTGGTTGGCTGATGTTCTGCCTTCTTTGGTGCATTTTTCCTTGACCCTAGTCCATTTTTTATCTCCTCTATATCAGTTTTTAAATTTTCTGTCGTTTTACTCATGGTTTCTAATCTCTCCTTTATCTCTTTCATCCGAGTATCTGTTTCCTCTTTTGTTCCTATAGCCTCTATTTCAGTTTTTAGTGCTTGTATATGTTTATTGGTCTTATCAATTTCCTCTCTTATTTCATATCTCCATGCATTTATTTCATCTTGTTCCCCTTTCTTTATATCCTCTATCTCATTCTTAAGCTCAATTATAGTTTTACTCGTCATATCCTTTATATCGATTAAAATCCCTGTAATCCTATTTCTCTCCTCTAATATGTCTTTCCTAATGTTACTCACAATCTCGTTCATCTCCTCCATCATTTCCTTTTTAATGTTTTTAATATCCTCCTCCATCTCCTTCCTTAAATTGTAAACAGTCTCGTCCTTCCCATTTTCCCTTGAACCTCGCGCTTTACCCGCGGCGTTGTCCTTATTCTTTTTCATCTTGGTTATTCGTCAATTAGGAGTCTTAATTCTAATAAAAGTTTGTATAAGTTATAAATCTTGTGTTTTTTCCCGCTATCTGTATCAATTATGCTATAATATTGTCCTGTCTATATACTGATGCCGAATGCATCAGGTTTACCAATAAAAAGTAAAATAAAATTAAACTAAATTCGAACTATGTTCATCATCTTAAAAACTAGATCGCTAAGCCCAATATCACAGCTGTTTTTCTCTTACGACTATTACCCCTTACAAGTTTTTTGTTGTTTTTTACGTGTACAACACGATCCGGCCCTAAGAAACCTGAAAAGGCGAAAATGATTTTTCCCCACAATCAAAAGCCACCTTACCAATGAAGGAAATAAGGGTGTGGTGGGCGGGCCCGAAAACGATTTTCTTGACGGAATTTCGTAGTTTTTTCGACGGATTCCTGTGGGGGACGTCTAGGACTATCCCCTCACGCGGAAAACTCCGGGAAATTCAGAAGGAATTTTCCGGAAAACTGAAAAAAGTGTTAATTTTACTGATTTTTCTCTGTTACAGATCCCGGGAGCGTCCCTCGACGGTGCCGACGTGTTCGACGGGTGAGGGATGATGCCCCCGACCGGATGCAACGAGATTTGGATTTCCAAATGGTAAGTTTAACTATAATTTTGATAAAATTTGAAAATTTTGATTTTAATGAAAATTTTGTGTTTTCAGGGTCCGGGCGCGTCTCTCCACTATTCCGACAGGTGCGGCGAGTGAGAGGTGGTGCTCCCGGTCTGATGCAGGCCGAAATTTTCAAAATAAAGTTAAAATTTGACAAAAAACTAAAAATTTCGTCAAAATCTTCGATTTTTCAGCTTTTTTCAGGTTTTTTACAAGTGTAAATTGTGAAATCAAAAAAGTTTCAGTCAAATTCGTGTAGCGCAGACCGAGACGAATGCAACGGTATGCGACACTTGTATATACCTATGGTTTTTATACCTATAATTTTAAAATTGGGCAGC
>JACEII010000031.1:11148387-11158558 GCA_014332785.1 Antheraea mylitta | reverse complement strand
TGTATATACCTATGGTTTTTATACCTATAATTTTAAAATTGGGCAGCTATACTATACTATACTTCTCGGTTACAATATCTTATCAGAATGCGTTGATATTTCATAACATTTAAATTTGTTGAAAATATTTTATTACTTTATGTAGAGTTAGGTCAAGACTAGGGATGTTAAAAAATAATCGATTTTTATTTAAATCGATTATTATTTTATTATAATCGATTTTAAAAAAAATCGATTATATAAATTACGCCTTTAAATCGATTTTCATAAACATCTATACGACGGATGAAAATAGACTCAAAATAAGTTCATTATTATTTAAAATTGAAGTGTGAGCATAGTGAGATAATATAGTTGTAAAAATTTAAAATGTTTTCTAGCCGCAAAACACCTAAAAGCGGCTAGTGAAAGTATTTTATAATGAAAAAGAATAATACCACAGTAATGTTGTGATTCTTATGACAGTCAAATACCGCTCTCTGTACAATTAAAAATTTCAATAAAACTAAAAAGGTCAGACATTGTACTCCACAATGTACTTCAACATGTTCACTAAAAATGTTTTATGGTAAACTGGACATCGATAAGTTTACAAAACTATAAATTATTATTGAAATTATTCAATGAACAAATTCTTCAATTTTAATTTTGTCGATCACACTATAATTAATATGAAAATTTAAAAGAGAACTTCATTGTTTTGAATTTTAAAGTTAGAATTAATAATGTTGTCATTTTGTTAAGATGCTTATCATTTTATTTTAATTACGATATGATGTTTAATAGTGCTGAAAATTTCTATGGTATTTAGTTTCTATATTCTTTACGTTGAAAGTTTAAAGGAACATTCACTTTTATTTTGTTTTTAACTGGTTACTTTTGATACGTATCATTTTATTTGACTCTTAATCTGATAAATTGATATTTTGAATCTTTAGGTTTATTATAGGAATATGGAAAGCATGTCTATTTTTAAATATTACAAAAATCGATTTTTCGCAGAAATCGATTATTTATTTTCAATAAAATCGATTTTTGGCAAATCGATTATTATTGTAAAAAGAAAAATCGATTCCTAATTAATCGATTTTTTTCCATAATCTTTCATCAAGACAAGTAAAATATTTCTTTATTTTAAGCATGTAAGAACCATCGCTATGGTCACGGACAGAACGTTAAAAATATGCAGCTTACTAAGCAAAAACTTATACCAAGGGTCTTGTATTTGTTGTCCATAAAGAGGACCACTCTCTGGGTCCTGATTCCTAGTACCCCGCTGTCGCCGTGTGCCAGAAATTGCTCCAAAGATAAGTGATGCGTAAGTTGGGGTTCAGGTATGAGATTTGAATTATTGGCTTGTATTCTGGAAGTCTGTAGAGGAACCCGGACTAGTGGCCTCGGGCGCAAGGCGGATGCCTGTCCGGCACAGAAGACAGTCACAGAATCCGCAGAAACGGCCCTTATGGCCCCAACTAACAATCCCCCTCCTAAAGGGGAAATAAAGAGAACCATGAGACAATGCAAGAAATGCTCGCAGCCACTTGAAGCCTAGGTCGCGGACCAGCCGGACTAGTCATGCCCGATCATCCCAGAGGAAGAGGAGATGAGACGTTGGATTAGAGCGCTATGGATAAAGATAGCGGAACGCCAAGTGGAAATAAACGGTAAATTACTGGCCAACATATAGCGCCACTACCGCTGGGGAAGCGTTGAGACCACCACGGGGGAGCATTGTGCAAACGGTGCACCCTACAAACAAGTAGATATTCCCCTGATAGGGAGGAGAACGAAGCTACGACCAGAGCGGGGGCGTCCGTTACCACAAATTGAAGGCCCGAGCGGAGAGAACACGGCTTTAGTCGCCGCTCCATATGAGGAGCAGAGGAAGAATACTTCCTGAGAGATGGGTACCCTCGTTTTACCATCCACGGGTGAACCAAGCGCGTGGCCAGGGCAGTGGAGTTTGCTAGTCATCACCCCACACCCTGGTCCACATTCGTGCTCAGCGACCGATTTAGTCGGTAGGAGTCTGACATAACCCTCACGCTGTCCCCCGGTGGCGTGAGGTGTATCCCATGTAGGATTTTACCCTCGTTAATAATTAAAAAAAAACTTACACTACTGTAAGCGCCTACGTATATTTCTTATGAATTACTGTTGTGTAAAATTGTAGATTAACTATCGTGACGATGCGTTTAGTTCAGTTCAGATGGCAGGTTAATTTTACAATAACTAGTGGGCGCCCATTAGTCAATATTCGACCATAGTTAATTGATTTTTTAAAGTTTGAACTTTTTTAGGGTTCTTTTGTCAAAGGGTATAACTTCTATAACCAAAGGTTTTCATCATTGTTACTCAGTTATTTACCATGATCTTTATTATATAATCATTAAAAAAAATCTATGTGTAAGTCAAAATTAAAATTATAAATTGGAAACAAAGACCACGTGGTAAAGCTCAAATTTTAACCAAACATTACTTTACGAAAATAAAGAAATTTATCGCAATCCATGACACAATTTTCAATTAATTTTACACGACACCATGGGGTGGTATTTCTGGGTGATATTGAATTAAATGTAGTCTGTTCATTATGAGAAATACTGATCCACCACGGAGGTCTAAGTCATCGATTACTTTTATGAACAAAATTTTTATTTTGATTATACAAAGTAATATTTGGCTATTTTTTTTATTAATTCATCATTTGAAGTGAGTTCACCATAAAAAATAATAAACATCACAATAATAGTTATATTTTAGAATATCATTGTTGAATGTAGGATAAAAAATGGTAATTAGAACGTAAGAGTTAAAAAATACATATAGTCGTGTATTGCAACCTCCTTCACAACCTTTTTTGAAATTAGTAATTATTGATGGCTGTCAGAATGTCTTTTTATTTACATGTGTGTATATGTTGTGTAAAATTCGAGTAGTAGTGTGAGTAGTGCGAGTAGTGCATAATTTGATTAATTTAATGTACTTCTAATGCATTTTATATGAAATAAACAGCTTTCTGCACTTCTCCCCCATATAAACTTTAACTATGCCAAATTTCAAGTTCACCCGTTGACGGGAAATAGGTTAAAAAGGGGTACAATGTTTTGTATAATAATTTTAACATGAATGACGTCAATAATATTATATTACATATATTTGTAACATCATTGGAATGACGTTGCGTGCCTTATTTTATTATATTATGCCTTTTTATATTAATTGATCAAATTGTAGATTAATTTTATAATAATTTAAAATGCAAATTCATAATATATATATACATTAATAATTAATTGATAAATAATTTATCTTTAGTACATTTATGGAAACACTGAAATAATTATTAATCAATTCTCCTCTGTTTTATTGGATGTCAAAATTTTTAAGTGACAGTTCAACCTGATGTAACAACAAAAATGACTACTAGTGTGTCTTAAAGATGCGTGGAAGTACAGAAAACGCAAATCAGAGGAAAGCTGGCATGAAAGGATATTTTAATAAGAACTTCAGAACCGTGCAAATTCATTCTCTACGCCGCCATAGAGAAGAAGATGAGGAATATAGGAATAACATGCCTAACACTTTTATTTTATTCTAAGGATGTCTTCAAGGACATTCCATAGCGCGGACCTTGACTGCGCAGGAAAAGTTATTTTTTCTTATAATTCTGTAATGCTAAGTAGTGGTAGAGTCACGTTGAAGCTGTAACTGGTTTCAGCATGAATGGGTCAGCTCGTCCGGGGTACTACCACCCTCTCACAGAAAACCGACGTGAAGTGACAGTGGATGCTTTATTGCGTTTCGTTCGGTCTTTGAGAGCGCCGGAGGCTCACCTCTCTCCCTCTCCTTTCCCTCTTTCCCACTTCCCTCTTCTCCCTCCCCCTTCCCTACCAACCCACTTGCGACTCCTCTGGTGTGGCTGGTGTCTGAGGACGGTGGTGATCACTTAACATCAGGTGAGCCGCCTGTCCGTTTGCCTCCTATATGATATAAAAAATGCTATTAAGTTACGAGTTGTATAATGAAAATATTGCCATTGGATTAGATTGATATAGCATAAGATTATGGTAGAATATTTATGACATTAAAACAACTGATTTTCGTACGAGGCTTTGGTGAAGTGAAGTAGAATCTAGAAACGAACTTATGCCATGCTAGTACAAAACTTTGACTACGATGTATGTGGTAGAACCACACTGATGCTATAACTGGTTTCAGCATGAATGGGTCGACTCGCCCGGGGTAGTACTGAGAGGGTTCTCTCAGAAAACCTACGTGAAGTAAGAGTGTTTGCATTGTTGCATTTCGTTCGGTCAATGAGATCGTCGAAGGCTCACCTCCCTCCCTCTTCCTTCCCTCTTTCCCTCATTCTCCCTCCCCCTTTTCTACCAATACAGGCTGGCAACGCACTTGCGACTCCTCTGGTGTTGCTGGTGTCTATGGACGGTGGTGATCACTTAAGATCAGATAACCCACCTGTTCGTTTGCCTTGTATGATATAAAAAAAAATTAGTGTACATTGTTTTAATCTTTTATGTGTGCTACTTGCTTTCAGTGCTATTATTTACACGAAGTGAACTAGCTAGTATTGTGAATTATGTGTTACTTCTATAATGTTAGAGCGTTTTAAGCGAAAATCAAACCGTAACGTTTACAAGCGTCACCAATAACCGTACTACAATAAATTAATTTAACGATTTGTGTTCGGGTTCGAGTTCACACGTATTTCTTTCGTCGTGATGTTACTCCGCGGCTGGCAATGGACGCTTCCAAAAATAAATTTTATTGTGCGTTTCCCAAGGGCGGAGCTCGAAGATTTTACCGGGAGCTTGGTATGGTCGGTTAAACCTAATCGTTATTTTAATATTATACCACATTATATAATTAATATGTTTAAGATTTTACAGTAGGTACATGAAGACACTTCGGAAACTAGTCCTTTACCTAATTTATTCTCAACACTTGTTCATATAGAGAGTATATTTGTATATTATTACGTAAAGTTCGAGTGAGAATCCACAATGCAAGAACTATTTTAATAATATTGATTTTTTTCAGATTTTATTTTAATGTTAAGTATTGGAATTTAAGGTACTTAAAATAAATTGAATTACGGAAAAAAATATAAGGTGACTGTAATTATAAAAAAGTTATATTTTTCTGAAATATAAGTGTGAAGAAAATAAAACTCGTTCGGTGTTATTAGAAAAAAGTTAAATACGTATTAAATAGTTGCTTTTAAAAAAGGTTCATACTAAATGTACCGCGCTCGCCCGAGGCAAGTTCGCGTTATCCTTTTTTCGCAAATCTAGCCTAACCTAACCGAAGAGAGACAAAAGAGCAAGATGGCGGACATTCAGCTAGCGCGGTGCATTTAAAACGTAATCTTTTTAAAGCATGTATTCAACTTCCCAGCGCCCCGGGTTCGAACCTTGGCATGTTCTAACGAATTTTTCGAAACTCGCGTACATTTATTAATTTAAATTGGTAACAGTATGGGTTGCCGGTGAAATAAAGCAATGTGAAAAGGTGTGTACATAAGAAATGCTGTAGTAACACCATATATAGGAAAATATAAAACTGTGGATTTCTCGGAATTTGAAATTTCCAATATGTCCTGGGCTGGTGTAGTGATTATACCCACACCTTCTTCGAGAAGAGGTTCATGTGATGTCAAGAAAATGTATAAGCAACCTTAAACTGACCAAAATGTAGTTTAGAATTTTATAAGTATTAATTGATTAAGAACAATATTAATTTTAGTTAAACCTATTACAAATATTAATTTATTTTCAGTCTCGTATTTCATGTCATAAACAGCTCTTTGCCTCATCCCACTGCAAACACCTTCACGGCGAGTCAGCTCGCTTTATGAAGAAATTTTAATTAAATTTTCCCGTTGTAAACGTAAACCGCAAATGGTTTTGGGTTTAAGGTTTTTTTTATGAGTACTGTGACGTGATCCGCTGCGGTGGGACAGAATGTTGCTTCACGTGTATCAATGTGAGCCTTGCGGTATTGTTTTCGTAATTTTTTGTTTTAAATGTATTAATACATCATCAGTTTTCGTATATGTAGTCACGTGTTAAATTTATTATATTTGCGAAATGTGATACTCTTCAATCTATATGAATACTACGGAAGTTATCTCAGTATATGTATTTTTCTTTTCCAAATTTTGTGTTAAACATTAATTGTTTAGGATATGATAATGACCGACTATTGTAAATTCCGAAATATGCAGACTGTAAAAATATGAAATATACTTTTGAAAATAAAAAATAGAATATAATAATGATTACTGCATAATATACGAAAATACCGACACAGCCAGTTATATCGAAATTACTATATATTGAATACGGAAAATACTAAGATTAAAATATTTTTAAATTCGATTATAATGGTGCGACAAAAAACCATATTAAAATGTAATGTATTCTTCGAAATGTATATTATTTTCTTACAAACTACGGATATCTCCGTAGTATCCTACGAGTAACTAGATCGCCTCAAGGGTTTCTTACGTTCTATTCATACGGTTTCTATCCGTTCGTGCCATTGTTTTCCAATAGTGTTTCTGACAATACAATATTGAATGTAGCATATAAGTCTCAGATTTTTTTTACACTTCGACGGTAGCAAGCAAGCGTGTGGGCCGCCTTATGTTAAGCAGTCACCGCAGCCTATGTACGCTTGCAAGTTGCAACATCAGAGGTGTCACATGCACATTGCCCACCTTTCAATGTCCTATTTACTTTCCCCTTGAAGAATGCCATAGTGTAGCTCCCATTTCGGTTTCGCTTCCAGTGTGTTAGGATGAATTTGCACCCGATGACGAGCGGCACGATCGTGGAAAGATGCCACTGACATGAGGTTGAACAATTTCTCAGAACACAACCCATTACACAAACGGTAGAACATACATAGAAAGGCGACGTCTCTCCTTAGACATAATGGTTCGATACCGTTTACTCCCCAAACTTAATAATTTAGTATAAATTCTCTGTAACTAGCCAGTGTAATGTAATGCACAATAACCATAAACCCCATGCTTCATTATCATATTATACTGATATGTATATATTATTGCGGACAGCCCTTTATCTCGCCTAAATCAATGCTCTGAAATTGTATAAAACAGCTTTTATATGTTTCATATCAGTATAACTCCTCTCAGAAATAAAATTAATTATAGACGCATACTTGAAGATTCTCCTGTTATTTTTTTAGCAATATACGAATTCATCAAACACATACCAACTATTAATCAGCTTGTCATTCGCTATAAATGTACAGTAAACTTTTCCACTGCTATTTACACTGACAACGCTCTGTGCAAACGTTTTAACGTGTTATTGACATTTTAATTGCGTCAGTAACTGGAAGTGAAGGGTTGTTAATTTATATAGAGAAAGTTATTGCTTTGATATAATATAATATATATAGTGTTTAATCTAGTCTATTAGTATATAGCTGTTCCCATTAAAATCATTTTTGTTTGTCGTTATGTTATTGTATTTATTAAGAAACGTGTTTTCAAAATCTTACCCTTAAGATGTAAAACCACTGTATGGCTTTTAAGCTTTTTTGATAAAACCAGACGTGATTAAACGTATTTAAAGTGAGCCTATGTTTGATTTATTAAGGACAAATGAAATTTTAGAAGTATAGTAAAATTTAGAGTGAAACAAGACGGTATTGGGTATAAGAGTACAATCATGTTTAAAATTGTTGCACAAATATTTAGATTTTCGTTTGATATTCCCATGAGAAATTATTAATGTTATCTCTTTACATATTAGTTAGTTATATGAGAATTCTTATCCTTGACAAATAAATGAATATCAATAAGCAATAGGAACACGACACTCTCAGTATACACATTATTTTACTATGTAATCTGTTAGTGATAATATTTTGAATTAAGCATTGTATTTTGAAATATTATTAACTAGCCCTTACCCGCGACTTCGTCTGCGTATAATATTAACTTTGGGCTAACGTTAACACGCAGCGGAAGCTCTCAAGAGGAAAAAACCTGATTCTGAAACATTTTTCATTGGTGCTCCGCTCCTATAGGTCTTAGCGTGATGATAAATAGCCTATAACATTCTTCGATAAATGAACTATATAATACTGCTACTTTCAAATCGGGCCTAGTTCCTGAAATTACCCCCTACAACCCACAAACTCACAAATTCACAAACTCGCAAACTTTACCTCTTTATAATATTAGTATAGATGAAACTTTCTTGGACCATTTAATGAAACGCTGATTGCTATGAAAGAAAAAATTAAATTAACTTCATGTTATTGATTATAATGAGAAACGATGATAAAGCCTTAGAAACAACACTAAGCATTTTTCCTTTGTGAGTTGATTTGTCTTCTATATATAACTAGATGAAACAACAACAACAAAACAGTTTAATTCCTTCTTTTTCTCTATTTATCCTTTTTATCCTTTCATCACGTATTAGCTATTAACAAGCTTTAGCGTTATCAATAAAGAAATATTGAAATAGTGTTTTTTCGTACCATGGACGATTTAATATCTTTGTTGGTGGCTCTATTTATTACATATGATGCCTCTTATTTATATATTCTATAACACTACCTGTTCAGTATTCAATGATTTTTATAATAAAAATCAATAAAAAGAGATACAGACGAAAATTGTTAAAAAAAGTATTAGGATAGCATTCGACCATTACACGATCACTAGTATGTTTAAATGTAAATTTTGTTCAGTTAATCAATCTGATGTGCCAAAACTTACAATATAAGATACTAAGGAAACTATCTGACATTATTATAACAACTTCTTGTGCGATACAAGGGGATAACATACCATATATTACATTAAAGTAAGGTACAATGTAAAGAATAAAACTGGCAGCCAAAGGATAAACATCCGCCGAACGTTATGAAAGTTAAATAATTCACAGGAACTGTATAACCTAGCTCTGAATTTAGAAATGTAAACATTCATTAATCGATCGATAAAGGGATCAACATTAAACTGCAATTTGCCAACAGGCTAGCGAGTTACCGTTCAAAATATTGATGTGATATATCGATAGGTAACCATTACCATTAGTCAGTGACCATAGGTCACTCTGTTATGAGTAATTACGGAGTTAAGCATGACCTAAAGTCAACATAAACACGCGATACTTTGGATAACATTTTAAAATTATAATTTTTCCAATTTCATTTGTTTGTGCATTTTAGTGCTGTTTCACATTTCATATTGGGGAATGGTATGTAGACTTTTACCAAATTTTGATCACATTACTATTGTATCGTGTATTTAATGGGTCCTAAAATCAATACCATTTGCCTCTAAAAGCTGTGACACTATTGAAAGTAGTAACTCAATAATAACAACAAACATCCAAACATGCGTTTTTTATTTATTCTCTATCTATTATCTGTTGCTTTATCCAAGCTAGTTTTCGAAACTGCTAAAAATACTGTATTTTGATGTTTAGTTTATTTTGTAGGATTATTTGTAAATACTTACGTTTATAACGATTCTCTCGCAATAGTCATGGTCATGTTGTATAGGCTCAAATGTGACAACCCCGCCTTGCGGTGGACGTCCAGCCTCCTCTTCGGTGTTAGAAAGTTTTGGCAAGGACCTAGAAAGATAAAAAAACGTTGTTAGCGGGTGTTTCTAAATACCCATGTTATTAATTCTATTTTAAGAACTCCTGTATCCAAATTAAAATTCAAATATTTTTAATTTAAGTTTTAACAATTGTACAAATTATATCTTAAAAAAAAAATCATAAAAAAATCGTCAAATTCTGTTCTTTCGTGTAATGACACGTACAAGTATGTTATGCTTATTGATAACTATTTATATATATATTTTTAATATCTACTAATTATAATGGGTACTTGTGTATTAAATGCACCGCACTCGACAATCGCTACCGCGGCCGGCTCACGTTTTCTTTTTTCCTAACCTAACCAAACCGGGATAAAAGAGCAAGCAGTGTTTTGAGGGTCTGCATTTGCAATTCACATCTTGATATAAAGGTTGAGGGGATGGGAGCAGCGAGCGACAGAGATGATTTCTCCTCCCCGCGGAAAGTCATCGTTTGAGATATTCATGCACAAAGTTTTGAGGTTGTGTCACCTTCGAACAATCATAGGT
>JACEII010000031.1:11132689-11148377 GCA_014332785.1 Antheraea mylitta | reverse complement strand
CTGATAGCCGCAGCTACTTCTTACCCGTCTATTATCCTAACAATATATTTTATGTACACAGGGAAAAATATAAGTACCACACAAGTATAAGTAGTGGCTTACACCACTTCCCCACGATAAGAAAAGAAATCGTAGTATACCATATTACGGAAATTTTCACGAGTTAATTCCATGGTGAAATATAAAAAAATAGGAAGTAGATAAAATAAAATAGTTTTTAAAGCCAGATGGTTTCATTTTCATATGCCGTGATTACAATACAACAGTAATAAGATAATATCAGAATACCACAGCACCTTCAGGTTGTTTGTCTTATTACGATTACGAATGTGATACCTGTCGCCACCACATTACTATCATTGTTTTTTAAAATATATGTTATTTATATATTTTATGACATAATTAATTCCATAAAATTATTTAATCACTAATAAATTGTTTTTTTAAATATAAACAATACACAAACTACTTTTGTTATTTTGGGCATGAAGATTCGATTTTGACCAAATCTATTGTCAGGTAGCTGAATATATTTCCATTCTTATTTTTTTATTGAAGCACGACAAAGTGACTGCACTATGCCTGATGGTGAGCATAGTACAATCCAAAAACAGTGGCGACCACCGAGAGACAGAGCATCCGTCGTCGGTCGCCACTGCCATGCCGGCCATAATGACGAAAGTCACCCGGTACTGGATATGCACAGGCTGATCCCGAAACGCGACGCGCGAAAGCGAGTCACTATGACGGGCTTTTTCGCCATGTACATGGTGGTTGCGATCCAGGCGGGCTGTAAAACCCTACCACCCCGCTATCGCCATTGCCTCGTTCGTTGATCAGCAGGGTGCACCACGTGCAGGTGAGGTTGGCTTGGGTGTCTCAAGTTTTAAGATGTTACTCGACACCCCTTACACCCCAAATCCTTTATTTAAGAGCCAGTTATTACAAATGATAAAAGGACAAAGAGACGAAATCTGTACATTAAATATATTTGTGAACAAAAAACTCTGGTAGGTTGCAGAATCAAAGAGAGAACACATTTCCATGGTTTTTAAAAATGTTGTCTGTCTGTCATCAATATAAACCAGTTTATACGCGCATCACACAAAAAATACTAAGTGTATTAAGATGAAATTTGGTTTGGTCATAGTTTATACATCGGAGCAAAATATAGGATATATTATACATACATATACACATTCATATATGTGTGTACAGTGCTTTTATTACAACATTTAAGAGGCGAAATCAGTACATTAAAGTTGAGATAAAATACTCTGGGATGTTTAGAATCGAAGACAAAATATAACGTTCATGATTTTTGAATTTTTGTCATTCTGTCGGTTTGTACGCGTATATTATAACAGAGAAATGACTCAATCAATTTCGTATACATCTGGTATGGTAATGGTTCATACATTGTAGTAAGATATAGGATTAATATTATTATGATATATGTATATTTTTACATATACATAAAAAATAATATCGGTACATCATCGTATTATTATGTATGTATTGTAAATATATTGTGAACTGAACCGAAATTAAACAGAATTAACGTAAATTTATATGATTTCTGTTAGTGTTATAAGTGGGTTTGTAGGTTTTGTTTTTGATAGCAAAAGACTAAATTTTTAGGTTAAATTCATGGTTTCGACAATGTACGTGTCGATCAAACCAAAGTAAGAACGTGTTTGTACATATTATGCATAACTACTTAGGCATCGTATGCAGTACCACGCCATGTCTCGAGAGTCTGATACATTTAGAGAATGAGCAAAGGTTGGGTACTAGCTCTAGTACAGCGCTGCGTTTCAGAGAATAGAATCGGTAACAAAGGATTAAACCCGCTCAAATTGTCAATAATGAATTTTAATAAATCTATTTACCTATATAGTGTAGTGATTAATACAGATTAATCACTATTTTTATACATGACAATCGACATTATTATTAAGTTAGATATGGTGACAACCATACCAATATTAACTGTGTCATAGTATGAGAATGGATATGTGTAGAACGATGTATATTTTAAGATACTTAATTTACTAATTAGACTTTCTTAGTCTAAACCCATAATCCCTATAATCAGATCATTCTTTACTATCGAAGCCTTCTAAAAGTGACAAATATGCAGGTCATTAATGTATTAATTTATTGTATGTAGTAAATGTAATTTAACTAGATGCAGCAGATATTATTTCAATCGAAATAAATATAAATGAAGTACTATTTCATTTCAAGAATAATTTCAGCTCGCTGTGTATTTATTTGATTAGAGGCATTTATTAGAGATACTTCTATATTTTAAAAGAGACTATTCTAAATCTTATATACCCAAAATAGTGTAGTTGATATCTCGAAATATTGCTTCTGCCCATATAGTAATAAATACATATATTTATTACTGCTATTCTATATTTATTATTGATATATAGTATCCACAAATATTTAAACTGTTAGAGTAAAAAAAATCGAACAAGACTTGACTGCACGTAACTATAATAAGTTTATCAGGACATTTAAAAAAATAAAATACTTATTATAAAAAGGTAAAGTTATTGAATATGTTATAGGTATATCTAAAACCGCTTGTTCACCATCTACTTTAAAAAAGCATTTGTTGATAGCAAGCATTAGGCTGATTAAAAGGCTATTATGGTTTTTCAGCACAATCTAAGCATAATTTTTAATTGCGTGATTACTACACACGCTTTAGTGAGCGTTTTTTGGATACTGGACAGTGCCAACGAAGGTAAGTGCAGCATTTCTAGCATTTTAGGAATCAATGGCCAATTCGAATGGCCCTGGGTATATTATTAACTTTTGCTGTGATGGCATCGTTATGCCCCTGGTGTCGCATTTTTGCTTATTCGTTTGTACGTTTGTAGCTCGGTTTATTGGTCGGCGTCTTTGAACCTCGAGACTGCTGCAAAGCCCTCGGTCTCTTAAGTTTTTTTGCGGGACTCCGGATAATCCGATTAATCGTTTTAGACATACTCAGTGAGGATTTCGGTATACCACTTCTCCTAAATTCAGCCAAAATGAGTGACTAATTTAGTAAGTGCGAGTTTAGAAGGTAACAGAATTGTGTCGCTATCCATGTTTCGCAACTAACTAGAGATTGCGATAGAAACCTCCACCAAAAGTGCTGCATCTTTTGTCGGATAATAAATCATTCCGCAAGCGGACCTCACTCAAAACGACGAACTCTATCGTCTTCTTTAACTCACCCTTCTTCGACGTATATTTCACTGGTGTCGAGCCGACACTTCCAAAACCCACGCTGACCTCGAGTTCTGATTAGTATCTGCCTTCTTATGCGAACGTTAGAGCGTGTTTTTAGTATAAGAAATACATTATTATAAAGTCTCCTAACCCGTCTGTCTGCCTGTTCGCGATAAACTACTGAACGGAACTATTTACTATAACCATTCGCTATGTATGTATGTATGTATACGTTTCAATGTACCTCCCTTCCGATCTTTCCAGGACGGGTTAGAGTTCATAGTTGATGACGGATTAGCGATAAATTGGTCGGCCATTTCTAGGGTACTATCAGGAACACCTCGGTTATAAACGGTAAACGATCGCTATTTTATACTCCCTAATTGCGTGATCACGAAAAAAATCACAATTCAAACTGACAACATCTATCCGTTCGAGGAAAATCTTATCCGGTTACGCTATCTGCGGAAAGCAGTGAAAATCCGCATTTCTGAGATCTTTGGCAAAAAATGGGATAGGCTCTTGCAGGATTTTTAATCGGTTCATCTCACATACTAACTAGCTAGCATGATTGTTGAAATCTTTCCTTCTCGATACCTTCCATTAATAAAGACCTCAGTCTGCCCCTCGCGTTTGATAGTATACCTACATAATATAAATGAAATTAAACTTCTTTCTGATCACATCACAACCATCTTGGTTTATATTCATACTAAGGCCATAGCCTAAAGTCATTTTTCAGTCGTCTGACAAAAGGCCGTAGTGATAAGTATCCACACATCCGGCGAAAGACCTACATCTCTTGATTGCTATCGGCTGATGAGTATTCCAGGCAGGATAAGAAGAATCTTTAAGTCGCTCCTTTTGTATCCTTTAGACTTCGACTAGTCTTTAACATCCGATTAAAATTTTTGCATACCTGAACAGTGCGACTTCCGAATCCGGCACTCTTGTATAAACCAGGTGTAGTATCTTCCAGGACATATTCTATACAATTGTAGCATAGACTCCTAATTATACCGCACATCATAGTTTTCCTTGATTTAACGAAAGCTTTCGATAAGGTTTGGTGCATCAGACACGTCCAAAACTTTTTCACTTTCGTCTATTCGATCGGGTAGGTTACTTGACTATCTTGTATATGGCTTTCCATTTCAAAGCATAAAGCGAAGTTTCCTAACCTAATCCTATCCGCTCAGCTTTGACCCTAGGGTTCATTTTCACATTCTCCCTATTCGACCTATCTGTACATGAGTTACAGCAATCACCGGGGGTCGAGTTCGATTGTAATTTATATCACAGTCATTTATGCTTTAGTTATACAAAGAGCTAACTGAAACACGCTAATCAAACGTGCCTTTAGTAGTCTCGGCTAGTGGTGAAGGAAGTAGCAAAGTAAAGTCACGTCAGGTGAAGATAGATTTGATCTAATTTTCATTTAAATTTACCAACAACCGAAGTCATTGAAAAAAAAAATCCGGATGAAAGTCAAGTTTGATTCTTTGAGCTCAGTAAGTTTAGAAAGTGGCTGGTTATAATATGATATGGCAAATTTCCTAAATATTAAAAACAACAACATCATTTTTCGATATATGATAAAAGAGAATCGATTAAAAAAATATTAACCGATTAATCGTCAACCATGAGGATCACTTGAGAAACGATGCCGACCGCTGAACGTCATCGCCCATTCAAAAAGCACGTTGAGGGGCGCTAATCGCCGTTTTATATCCGAGATCTCTCTCCACTTGTCCTATTTATAAAAGTGCCTGATGAACTCCACATCATCTTTTGTTCTATAAAAATGTTCTACTTTTTAAGAACAGGGCTTTCATATAGGTAGATATGTTACCTTTGAATATTTTAAAATAAAACAAGTATATACTATGTTATTTTCTAACCTCTATAAAGATTTATCGAAAAGGGTAATTTGGATTATCTCCCATTTATGTTTCACTTTAAACTGACTTCTCTTTGGGAAGTTTCAACGCACTTTATAAACGAATGCGTGAAAAGTTAATAAAGAAGAACTGAAAGTTCGAAAGTTGGCCTTATTTTTTATTTACAGGCCTATGATTAACATATAATAGAACCATGTCGCTTTCATGATTAAGACGAATTGCAAGTGACTTTTTTGCAGTACCTGGAATTTCAATATCTGCTGAGATAATACTTTCGAAAGCATCATTAATAATTAGAGACGGTAAAGCCACGCTGAAGCTATTACTGGCTTCAACATGAATAGGTCGGCTCGACCCTCTCATAAAAAAAACTACGTGAAGTAACAGTGCTTGCATTGTTGCGTTTCGTTCGGTCAGTAAGAGCGCTGGAGGCCCAACTCTGCTCACCTTCCGCGTCTCCTCTTCCCTTCCTCTCCCCCCTCCCCCAACATAGGCTGGCAACGCACTCGCAACTCGCCTGGTGTTGCAAGTGTCTGTGGACGGTGACGATCACTTAACATCAGGTGACTCGCTAGTTCGTTTGCCTCCTATGATTTAAAAAAAGCTAAGTCAATATGCCTTTCATATCGTAGTAAAATATAGAAACGTTCAGTAGTTTCCATTTCTGTATGAATAATAAAAAAGAGAATCGTTTGAAACTGAACAAAGGATTGTCATCATAACCCCTTTGTCTCTTACTAAATTGAATATGCAGCGGACTGGAACATCGAAACAAGAAAATTACGTCAGTATTTATTCTGCATTCGTATTGTATTATTATGAATATGATAACTCTGCGAGCTTATTTGTTTTCTAAAACTTATTGATAATCCCACGCAGGTTAGAATAACTTGAATACAAAAATATTTAGTTGGGCAACTATTTATCAATATGTAAGGCTTAACATAAATTAACGATTGACTATAGTGAACTAATAAAGTACCAAATATATCATACTCATTCGCTTAACAACAGGATATTAGCGGACGTGTGTCAGTATAGTTATTAGATTGTTCAATTTCTTTACTCGTTATGTTTTTGTTTGGCTGAGAACTAGTAGTACACATTTTGCTGTTTAGTAAATCGTTTTTCCTTTCTAATTTTTTTGTATAATATTTACATATATATTAATTTTACCCTATGCTTATTCATCTTATTCTTGTTTATTGTATAAGAGTATAATAAAACGTATCAAAATAGCCCGAGTTAAATAATGAGAAATAGATCATGTCAAAATATGAAAATAAATTATGACACTAATTTATTCGTCTTAATTTTAGGTATAGATTTTTAATAATGTTTCTTTGTCCTGTATAGAACAGCATTCCTTATTCTTGTATATACAAAATTTGCGTGTATAATTATTAGTTATAAATTACTACTAACGTAGCTATTTATCGTAAACTAATTATGTCATTAAACTCAAAGTTGCGGAAGATGTAGAAAAAAAAATAATCCAAACATTATTTATGAAAAAAAGTAAAAGAATTCATTATAGACACTTCACATTTCACTGACTCTATCCGAGGAAGAACACAGGTTAGATTTGAAAGATAGAACTTGTTGATTGTAAGATTAAATTGTATATTTATAACAGTGTGATAAAACTTTATGAATGAGATCGAATAAAGATTCTATCGTTCTTGAATGTATATAAATCGAACACTTTATTTTGGTATAAAAATAGTATTTTAAGATGTTTCCACTAACACATCCGCATATACTTCGTAGACGGTGAAGGATTAGCATAAAAAATTTCACTGTATCATTGGAATAATAAATCAACTCATTGGCAACATTTTACTCCAGTACGTGTCGATTATCTCCAGGTAAAATTAAATTTTCTTGATCTATGATATGTTGTAGCAGTTTCGATTTCTGTTTCGGACCAATTAATTATCTGTTTGTTTGATTTAATAAGTATTTATCATATCTATTTCCCGCCAAAGAAATAGCAGTCCATTTATCAACATATTGGCATTGTGGATTCACATTATTTGAGAATGAATTATGCCAACTATTGTGAAACTCAATAATAATTAAAGGAATAAAAACACATATCTACGGACAGAATTGGATTTAATTCAAATGTAGTTTTTAGATTGATGCTGTTTTGAAATAAATGCGATTATTTATAACACAAGGTCATTTGTATTGCAAGTGTTTACATGCAACGGTAAACGGTCGATCTGTTTGTTTATCTCCCGTAACTGCTTCCTCGTCTAGTTTTGACAGATAATCTAACATCGCCTCGGCAAGTTTCATAAAAAGTAATATATGATATTATGAAGTCCATTTTATTTCTTATTGAACATTTACATTCAGATTATGATAAGCTGATTTTGTTTAAATTTTAAAAATGCATGTAGCATATTCTTACGTTTTGCACCTTTAACGCAGCTGTATGCGCCGGTTGATATATATATATATACATATATATTGTTGGAAATAAATAAAATGTTGGGTAATTATACTGTTGAAAATAAAGGAAATGTCGGGTAGTTATACTACGACGGCCTATGTAAGAAGCTGTACTCGACGTGCTTACTCATTATTTCGGTGGACGTCTTAGTCTGCAGTAGCCCTGCCCGAAGTCCGAACTCGTGTCGGTTATTTAAAAATGCATTTATTCTTAACAGTTTATATTCTAAATTGGTCAGTTACCTTTATTTTTTACAATCGTTTCTATTTTTAACAATATATATGATAGGGTGTGCCAAAAATTACGATTTTTTTTTCTCTCAGCCCAAAATATCTCAGATGTCCCAACAGAGCGCCTGTTAAAAGCTTACACACACACACACACAATATATATATATATATATATATATATATATCATATATATATATATATATATATATATATATAGGTATCCTAACTTTTCAATTTTTGTATTAATTAAATAAATAATTACTATTAGTGTAGATTAGTTAAGATTTTATTTAGATTAGAGAATTAGTTAGTATACATAACTTAAACATTATGATCGTAGACAGACGTTTTTTCCAAATTTAATCAAAGACACTGTAAGACTACGCTTATTTTTACTCAGTGTCGTCGGTGTTATTATACAATGTCGACAATTTAGATCGTACCTTGAGAACACCTAAATTGTACCTACTAATAATCGCTTAGTAAACTTGCGTAAATATATGGACAGCGGAAGATATATTTTATCAACAGTGTTTGACGTACTGTAATATCCCGTGTTTTAAACCAGACTGACTTGGAATGATTAAGTGAGTGCTGACTGGAAGTCATATAAAATAAATCATTGCAGACTTAAATGGAAGAGAGAAAAAGACATTAATTAAATAAATTTGGCTATTATCTAACTAAGTCCCTTTCTAAAATGGCGGGGAGAGAGGCGCGGAGTGGAAAATGCATATCCTATATCCTTCATCCATAAATGAGCTACATAGCATTGGAAGAATTTTTCAAATCGGACCAGTCATTCCTGAGATTACCTCCTACAACGCTACAGACTCACAGCGTCACAAACTTTACCTTTTTATGATACTAGTATAGAGTAGTATAGATTTATCTACTTCGGCTAGTAAAATTCGGCAGATTATATTATTCCCGTAATCCTTGAATGTTTCCCTTGAAAAAAAAACCCCGCATTGGAATTTTTAGACTTTGTGATTCTCCAATGTCCATACATCCCGCGCGAATCGCCAGATTATTACACGCTTTTCTATACGTACTTAACTCGTCTTTCGCCTTGGCTTAATGTGCCCTGACGCACTCTAATTTTTCTAGCGATTATGTTTTTTCAGGTATGGTGGGGGTACTTCAAAGGCTACAAGGTTTCCCCCCTTATATTTTTCTACCATGTTTGAGTAAATCGTAAATTCCCCGCATGGGGTCCCGTATATGCTCTTTTGAAAGGCATAGGAAACAGACTACATGCAATCATTATTTGCAGAAGAAAATGTATTGACATCTGCTAAACTTCATGATACAAAATGGTTTAATTTTACACACAAAGTTTATTATTTGTAGATTGTGTCATATTTTCATTGTGCCAATTTGTTTGACGTTTAAAATTAAATATCCACAAATAACTTTGAACGTAACATGTACATTGCAATAACAATTTCAGTAAGTGCGTATGGATTAGTGATGTGTAAGGAACACTCGTATTCGCGAATTTGCATATTCGGAAAGATCGTGTGAATATTTTGAAAACATGGTTACAATATATTTAAGTTCTAAATAAGCTTTTTCGAATTTAAACTCATGTACGAAAAGAAGAAGATATGAGATGTTATTCTTTACAGATATTTCAAATCGTAAATCAGCTCAAAACTGAATTCGTGGAATTTGGCTATATACGCTTTCTTTTCTAATTTAGTACTGTTTAAACTTTTAAAAATCCTTTTTTTTTTTGTAATTTTCATCGTCTTTTCTCAGATATTCTAGGTTCGAGTATTCTTTCCTGACTTCAGAATTGTCCTTTCTCTTAAAATCTTTACATTCCATAAACTCTAATACGAAATGGTTTCAAGTAATGTAATGGTGGAATGCTGAGATAGGGCATTAACATATTCCCTGTGTTGCAGATTAACTCTGGATTAGTAAAACAAAGTGCAAGCAACATTATATGCAAGTCGTATATTCTATAAAGGCGTGTCTATTTGAAGGTTGACCCTTTAGAACAGTTTCTGGAAATAGTTTGTCGAAATTTATGGAGACTGAATAATCCTACATAAATGGCGAAGGAGAGCTGGTGGAAGTAGGTGGCGGCTACACTTTCTTATGGAAAGGTACCGCTACCTCCGAAACTCGACGATCAGGTGTGGGTTTCGCCATCAAAAATCACTTAGTAAAACGTTTGGAGCAGTACTCTGTACACATTTCGGACCGTGTTACCACACTGCGCCTTCACCTGGACAAAGACAACTACCTTAATGTCATTAGTGTCTATGCTCCAACGCTAAACAAGTCTGATGACATCAAGGATAAGTTCTATGAGGAAGTGACTTATTGCCACGATAGCATAAACACCAGAGAGCAGATTTTATTGCTAGGCAATTTCAATGCCAGGGTATGTCGGGACTATGAGGCTTGGCCTGGAGTTCTGGGTAGACATGGAGTTGGCAACATGAACAGCAATGGTCTGTTGCTGCTCAGTCTTTGTGCTCAATACGGTCTGGCAATTACGAACATTATGTTTAGACTTGTCGCCAAGTACAAGACAACATGGATGCACCCAAGATCCAAGCATTGGCATTTGATTGACTATGCAATCGTAAAGCAAAATGACTTCAGCCAAGTGCAAGTCACCCGCGTAATGCGTGGTGCGCATTGTTGGTCTGATCACAGACTTATTGTCACTAAGCTGCAAATCCGCCTCCGTCACCTGCGCTCACTGATACAAACCAGCTGGGAGAGTTCTACAGTGAGGTACGTAAGCTGATTGGTACAGCCTACCATGCAAGGGTGCCTTTAAGGTCTCTAGACGGTAGTCACCTGTTGACGAGCAAGGAGGATGTACTAAAGCGCTGGGCTGAGCACTTCAATACTCTGCTGAATGTGGATCGATCAGCTGATCTACAAAGCATCAGTTTAATGCCTCAGCTCCCTTTTGCATTTGAGCTGGACGAGTCTCTATCGCATGACGAGGTTGCTACTGCCATCAGACAGCAACAAAACAAACGGGCGATTGGCATTGACTTTATACCGGGAGAGCTGATAAGATACGGAGGAGAGGAGTTGCACATATATGTGTGGGAACTATTTGTTCGCATGTGGGAGGAGGAGCGCGTTTCGGATACATTTAAAGTATCGCACATAAGTGCTCTCTACAAGAACAAAGGTGACCGTTCTGACTGCAACTCATATCGCGGTATTTCGCTCCTTACAGCCCCCGGAAAGGTTTTTGCGAGAGTTCTCTTAAACCGCCTAAAGAACTTGTCCGAAAATATTCTGCCAGAAACCCAGTTTGGCTTCCGACCGGATCGAGACACATGTGAAGCTATATTCCCTGTGCGTCAACTGCAAGAAAAGAGCAGAGAACAGGATCGTCAGCTGTACCTTTGCTTTGTTGACCTGGAGAAGGCTTTCGATAGCGTGCCTCGGGAAGCTCTATGGTTGGTGCTAGGTAAGCTCGGGTGCACAGGAAAGTTTGTGAGACTTCTCAGACTCCTGCATGATAACATGCAATGCTGCGTTGCCGTAGACGGTGAACAGACAGACTTCTTCCCCGTTACCTGTGGGGTGAAGCAAGGATGCGTCTTAGCACCTACTCTGTTCGCTTATACTTTGCGGTAGTAGTAAGAGAAGTTTTAGAAACTGTTTCTCAAGGAGTTCGCATCGGCTTCCGCACAGACAGCAGTCTTTTCAACTTGGCTAGACTTAAGGCTCGCACTAAAGTCTCATACGCTCTGATCACTGAGTTTATGTATGCTGATGACTTGTGCTTCTTAGCAGAATCCCCAAATGGCCTGCAACAGCTGATGTCCGCATTCCACCAAGCCTGCCGTAAGTTTGCCCTGAAGATCAGTATCAATAAGACGGAGGTGTTGTCCCTTGACATACACGGTCACGAGACACTGACCATAAAACTTGTTGAGGATGTTCTGAAGCAGGTGGATAAATTTCGCTATCTGGGGAACACTATAACATCTATGTGTGACCTTGATGCTGAGATCAATAGCAGGGTGGGTGCTGCAGCTGTGGCATTCGGTAAGCTATGTTCCAAGGCCTTCTGCTCGCATGATCTTAAGCTAGCCACGAAAATATCTGTTTACATGGCAATCGTGCTGCCAAACCTCCTATATTCCTCTAAGACATGGAGTGTATACCGCCGCCATATTCGCACTCTGGATCGCTTCCACCTTAAATGCCTTCGTACCATCATGAAGATCAGATGGTCCGACAAAGTGCGAAATACTGAAGTTTTGTGACGAGCCAATGTTGGTGGCATTGATGCTTATTTAATACGTCGATAGCTTCGGTGACGCGGTCATGTATCTCGTATGACGGAGTAGAGAGTGGCAAAGCGCATCTTCTATTTTGAACTGGAGGCGGGCAAGCGGAATCCCGGTAGTCCCCTCCTCCGGTACAAGGATGTCCAGAAGCGTCATATGAAGAGATGCAGTATAGAGCCCTCTTGTTGGGAAAGTTTGGCAGCACAACGGCCATAATGGCGCAGGATTGTAAACAGCCAAGTACGCGAGTTCGAGGCTCAGCGTAAAGCTGACCTTGATACCAAACGCGACCAGTTAAAGGCTCGCCCTCCTGCTGCCATAACATATCATTTTGAGAACGGCGTACTCACGTGTCCTCAATGTTCACGAAGTTTCGCCACGAAGATAGACTACATAAGCCATCTTCGAGCACACCAGCGCCGCTTATAAGTTTAGGGGTCAAAGTGGTCGTCATGGCCGAAACGGGTCGGACCAATCATCATCACATAAATGGCTCCGTCGAAGATACTATATTAGCTTAAAAGACCCGGGACCTGGGACCTGACCCGGGAGCAGACAGCCAATCTAGTCGAAAGCTAGGTTTATGATATCACCGAGCCCCAGGGATCATATTGCAATGGCATTTAGAACAGCTTAATTTTAGTTTCGCATTCGAAGAGGCTTCCGGTACCCTATTTTCCCAATGGTGTAGTATTTTAATGGTTACAAAGAACTGTTTGCTAATTCTTGTAAGTATCAATATAATATTTTTGTTATTGATCATACGTTAATAGAAATACAAATTCCGACAATTGCGACTTGCCTGTTGTAAATACCTGTTAATCAATCAACTGGCAACTTTTAGCCATAGAGCCAATGTAGCAGGATCAAGATTTAATATGTTAGTCAACGTATAAAGTATATAGCAATGACAATTATTTGCGTTCGCATTCGTACTCACACTCGCAAATATGTAAAAATATTCACATCACTAGTATGGATACACTGACACAGTTTCAACAGGATCCATTTACGAAGAACCCACGTATTGTTACGATGCCTATATCCACGCTAAAAGCGTAAGTAAATAGGGAAAAGCTTTGTACGTGCGTATTTAAACGGATATGAATATCAATGGTGAAATGTTGTACGGTAAATATATGAAAATGTATTCTATTTCAAAAATAATTGTTATGTACACATGTATAGTTTCTGAATTTTTGTCTACCTTTCTGTTTTTGAAGTAAAGATTTATTTAGGCACGTTAACCACTTTTTAGGTGAATAAAAATAATGGAACTCGCATCATCGTCACCGAATGCTTTCCATGAGCTATATGTACATTTTGTATATATGTGTACTTTTTAGGCAAACAAAGAAGTGCAACCGCGTCATCGTCACTGAACGCTTTCCATGAGCTATATGTATATTTTGTATAAATATGTACTTTTTAGGCAAACAAAAAGCGTGAAACTCGCGTCACCGTCACCGAATGCTTTCCACGAGCTACATGTATATTTTGTATAAAATTATTGAAATCGGTTCGAAGTAGACGAAAATATGTAGACACGAAGTGGGTGAATATTAACGATATTTCACCCCCTTAGGGGTAGAATATTACCTTCGAAATTTTATAGCATCACTTCTGAGTATAACCAATTCAAATAAACAATGGATCATTAAAATCAGTTTGCAATTGACGGAAATATCGATTAAAATACATAAAAAAGTACATACAACCGAACATAGTAATCTTCTCCTTTTTCGAAGTCGGTTAATTAAAATACATACAGTCGAGCATAGCAACTTCCTTCGCAATCTTTTTTGAAGTCTATTGTATTATGTCAATAATACTACTCGTTATTGACGGCTGTCAGAATGTCTTTTTTATTTACATGTGTGTATATGTTGTGTAAAATTCAAGCGGTAGTGTGAGTAGTGCATATTTTAATTAATTTAATGTACTTCTAAATCATTTTATATAAAATAAACAGCTTTCAGCACTTATCCGCCATATAAACTTTAACTATGCCAAATTTCAAGTTCACCCGTTGACGGCAAATAGGTTAAAAAGGGGTACAATTTTTTTGCTTCACGTATTAATATATAGATAATTCAAAACAGAATACAGTTATTCTATTGTATTGAGTTTTCGATTTTGGTGGCGATTTTTATGACTGCCTCGTTTTTTTTACGTGACTTGATCAATTTTAAACCCTCAAAGTGTATCACAATATCAGAAAATCGAAGTGAAAACTACTTTACACGCGTTGAGCGGTAGTTTTGGCAGGAGATAAATTTAAAATTTCGCGTCATGACATGCTACGTAAGCATGACCATTTGCGTTAGACTAGCGACGCGTAGTATAGAGGTCTGTGTACATGTAATATTGGTATTTTACAAATGATCATACGTAAGATTCATTAATAGACTTTATAAAAATGTATACACTTATTGCTCCAAATGCAAATAGATATGAAAACGACACTTATATTAATAATTTCAATAAACAAATTCGGAAATTTAAATATTGTCATTTACACTATAATTATTATGAAAATTCAAAAGAAACACATCTGTAGTTCGGTGAAGCTGTTAAGACCTTGCTAGGTCAATATCGTAGTTAGTTCAAGAAAAAAAAAACACTTTATCTTCTTGTTCTGAGTTTTACACTCCTGTCAGCAGTCCCTTATTATGTCTCGAGTTTTTTTCGAAAATTTCATTTTTTTTATCTTTCCCAGCCTTCGTTCCTGACATCCCATAAAACGCCCAACAGACTAGTTATTTGTTCTTGTTCAGCACACGTTTTCAATTACATTTTGTATGGTAATTGCTCCACTCCTAAAAGTCGAGTTGAGAGATTATATAGATAACCTTCCTCAATAAATACGACTATAATGTATATACATCATTTTGACTCTCTGATATTAATTTCAGAGATTTTTTGTCGTTCAAATAAATAAAAAAGCCAACGACTCCGGTATATGGTACGTACTAAATTTTCACGGAACTTGTAAAGAGTAAATTTACATTATTCACGTAATTGGAAACCGGGTTTACGATTTAAGTTAGTTCTTCTATATAAAAACGCAGACAAAGCCACTGAATTATACGAGTGACCTTTAAATGATCTTATACATACATATATCCATTTTATTGACGACGTGAAACAAAAATGTGACTTTGTTATTTATATCATTATGTTATAATAATCTATTTATATATATTCGTACTTTCGTTCTTTCTATGATTTTGTATGCATCTTCTATATTAGGTTATTGTTATAATATAAAATTCATGAAATATCTTTTACGAACGACCAATTCGTGCATTCACACCAATAATAACGTATCTCTTGTTAGTGCCAAAGTCTGTAAATATCAGGTCACTGATCTCTATACCTAATAATTTATTTTGGTTTTTGTTATAACTCTTAAAATTATATTTGGTAAAATTACTAGAGGTGGTATTATAGAATAGTAATCTATTAAAAAAAATGACTTAACGTCTTTCGATTTTCATATTTCAATTTTTTTCTCACACACACACACACACACACACACACACACACACACACACACACACACACACACACACACA